>LD688955.1:5235917-5257151 GCA_003118335.3 Papilio memnon | reverse complement strand
GGGGGATAACGTTATTTCTTAAATAACAATAGGTATTTAATCAGCGGTTTGCGTAAGATATCTTAAAAATTGACAGTAGTTCGATCATTGAATTGTTTTATATTTTTCAATTTTCGTTCATCGGAAACTTAATATTTTGAAGGTTTCATTGGGTTTCCTACTTGAAGTGGTCAAAGAAATGAGCCACACGGTATTTCTTTGAGCAATTGCGACGCGGAACCTATTTCCTTTAGAAGGAAATTCTTCGTGATCGCAATGACTTTGTATATGACGTGTATTTGGAATTGTTCAATGTTTTTTTATATCATAGAAAGAATGTTTCGAGTTTCTGTGTCTGATCTAATTCTGACAATTCGATTCAGATTTTACCCAAAGAAATTAAATACATATTAGATCACTCGCCCGATTATATACTTTATAATTTTTAGTGGTAAAATAAAATTTTTAAATGTAATATTTTATTTTTTTAGGTTATCCAGAACAAGCAATGCATTTGTCCATTTGTTTCGGTTTAGATTTATTCTGATTCGATGTAAATTTTTTTTATATTATACTTATTTGTTAAGAAGTTGATGATCGAAAACATAAAAATCCCATTGATATTGTCCCAAATTTACGAGTTTTTATCACAACATAATCAGAGATCGCGTGATAAACGACACGCTAATATAAGTTTCGGTTATGTTTACTAACTTGTTAGCAGTATTCATGTATGCAGTGTGGTTTGCACGTTGCGCGTTTTCCGTCTATCCGTCTTCATAATTTTGAGCTGTCAGTCGCTTCTCTTCTGTTGACCAAGTTATACGTTTATACTCGTACAAATATCTTGCTGCATTGTGCTATAAACTTAATTGCGAAGTATTTGCAAAAAAATTGTTGCTTGAAAAAGTAATAAAGTTAATTCAATGTTTCTCTTGAATGTCTGAAAATATTCAATGGACGTATTAAAACTAAAATATTGTGCTGAATGTGAATGTTATAAAATTATATTTCCGTTCATGTAATATAAACAAATGTGGCTGTGAGGTAGTGATGGTTTGGATTAGTGAAAACTGAAATATTTTAAATATAAACTACGCGAATGGTAGGTGCAGCTGTATTGTATTTGGTATTTTTTTAACTATTAAGAAATTAATAAAAAATATTACAAAATTGTATCCAGGATGGGAAAAGATATGTTGTATTAGATACTTCACCGCTCTATGGGATATTGATCGCATATACACACATACATAGTTGATTCGTGACGTTCTTAAACAAAACTGCGTAAACTGGAAAAACCCGAACAAATAAAGATATAATTTTCGTATGTTTGTAGTATTTAATTAATAAAATGATTTGCAATGGTCATTTTCGCGTAGCCGCAAATATCCGGTCTACACAGTATTGTGGCATGTTGCTTCTTAGTCTTCAATCTTGGATCATCAAGTGGTAATTTACTATATAAAATCCACTCATCTATGTACGATGTATCTATCTGATTATATGACTCGTATTTACCTACGGCATATGAAAATTCGAATCAAGAGGTTAAATCGAATTTCAATTATAAAACAAAATTAATATAAATATTTGATGTACCTAAGCTTTGCTATCGAAGTTTACTGTATCAATTACATTTTCAAATTTTGCTTATATCGATTTAATTTCTGTTTACGATAACCTCGTTGCCCAGTACTTAATATCCGTATCTTGTTAGTAAACTGTAGGTTTGATTCGTAGTCGGGTGTGCGATTTTAAAATATTTATTACCTGATTAGGTTAGTTTTAGGTCAAAAATGTCAACATTAAAAACCTTGGTATTTTTGTTTATATTATAGGAGTGTTTTATATTATACCTATAAATGTGGTACTGATAGTTAAAGAACTCTACGACGAGTTGATAGGAAATTACGACATTATTGACATAGTTCGCCGCGGGCAATCATTACGGACTGTTGACAATTTATCTACACGTTTCATTTCCTTTTTTTCAGCCTTTCAAGTGGATAATTTGTACGTAAAATATCCGGTTTTGGCAGGTTACCCTTATGTGCATCAACATTATTTAACAAAAAAATTTAAGTGTAGTGTTTCATTTTTCGAAGGTTTTCTTAACAAAGTATATTTTATAAGGTAAATATACGATGAATTACATAGAGCTGTATTACTTATTCAGCAAGTTTCCTGAAAATAAAAGTCAGAGGGAAATATTCAATGACGTTGTTCTACAGTCTGGGCAAAAGTTGAATTAAGTGGTCAGACTTTATGACGTTTCTTATTACTTTTCTTGAATTCAACATTTTTCTCGTTTTGTAAAATTAAAGTCATCGCCTGTTAAATTATAGGTAACGGTTATATTTTGTGCGGTATGTTATCTTGTTGGTATAGATTAAAACAGGATTTTTTTGGTATTAGCAATATAATGTTTTTTTAAAAATAAAGTAGAGATAATGTTGTCTACTTTAAATTCTAAAGAATCTCTCAAAACAATGTGTTTTGTTTTCAAAGACAAATATATATTAGTAAAGTAGCGATAGTCGTGGATGAAGTGGGTCCAACCACAACGTTATGCTTATAGTGCTAATCATATTACGATAAGTGACGAGAACTGGGCGTCGACTTGCTTACGCCACGGTGTTTTATATAAGAGATTGTTATATCACAGATTAATATAATAATTTTATCAAGGAAGTACACATAAAGTAAATATAAAAAATGGCCTCAAAATGTTAAATCTCAAATAAAATTAAAAACTGTTATGTATTTCCGAAATGGTTTGGTTTAACATATATCACAAATTGTTTATAGAGTTGCGTACAACCACATTTTACGACTTGTAAAATTGCAAGGATTTATAGCATAAAAATTGACCCAGAAAAATTTAAAAGGTTCGCAACGAGCTGTTAGTTCATTTCGTTTATGCACGATGTACGACTATAACCACAAAAAGATGTATGACGTTTAAAAGCTTTTGAACGTTAAATACAAACATACATAGTACATGTTACTCTAGGCCCAATTTTCGCGTTATTACTATATGTATTTTAATTTACTATAATAATAATGTCTTTATTAATATTAAACAATAAATTAGTTATAGCGTAGGATCTTAATTCAGCTTTGGTTTGTCTATTCCTATAATGTGTTTGTTTTCCCTTTGTTTCTAATCTCAAACATATAATAAATTATTAGAAAATACCTACAATGCTTACAATGTAAGTTAAAATGTAACAATCCATTGTGAAATCTTTTGTTAAATTTGCAGTTGCAAATGAAACTGAAATTATGAAAATAAAAGATGGAAAATGATGTTCAATAAAACACGCTATTAACACTTCTGCTCCACTTCAATTTACTTTGATGCTGGAATAAATGAATAGCAATGTGAAAACTCAGCTAAGCGGTTGTTAAGCGCGTGAGCTTTGAGCGTTGTTATCTAGATGCTGTGCTTCTAAAAAGATTTGGTGTTTGAGAAAGAAAAACTTCTTTAAGACTTTACTACCCTGTTTTATTAACTTGCGATCCAAACATTTTAAGGGTTTACAGTTTTAGAGTGTTGGAATGTTGGGAATAAATAATTTAATAATTTAAAGTGTTGATTTAATTTATTGATAAAATTAGTAACTCGCGCATTAATTTACAGATATTGCAATTTTTGTTTTTGCGGTGAAGTTTTCTGGCTTTGTTTTAGTTGTCGTTTCAAGTCATCAATTTCGAATGTATATTTTGTTCAAAAATTTGTTTTTGAAAGTGAGACCTTTATTTTTTAAGATGCTCTGTGTACCAAATGCCAACGTAGAGACAGGTGACGCTTACATGTCATGCCCTTGATTTGCATAATGCTCACAGATATTTTATATTACTTGCCTTCAGCTCATCTTTTGTAGGTCGAGAAAATGCTCTAAATTTAAACGATGTGTAACATTATTCGGTCGTTCAATCAAGTAGAGGTTCAATGTATAATTTTAGATAGACGTATATTGTACGAAAATATTTTCAGCATGACCTTTTAATGTTTAAAAGACACGTTAAACATTGAACATTCAATATAAAGGCATTAACAGAAGTTATGTGGTGTAATATAACATGTTACACCGCGAGCTTTCATGCACTTCGTAACATCTTTATAATTGAATAATAACATTTTCTGGCATTTCATAACTAAAACATATGAGTTTAAAAGATTTTTACCATCTGGCATATGCAGATAGAACGTTCGAACTAATTCCGAGAATATTTAATCAACATTCGCAGTGTGTTAAAATTATTTACATTAACTGTGCTAATCTTAGCGCGACATGATGGCAAATCATCATTTATTTACATCGGAAAGAACAGAAAGCACTAATATTCTATCGTTTGGCGTAGTGCCAAATGCCAAGAGACTCACATGTCTATGATATATATTAATATGTGTAGTTATTATGTCTATATTTTTTGTATGTAACAAGGCAACTTATTTTCTAACATTGATTCTTAATTACACCAATGTGGATTGTTAAAATTGAAAAATTCGTGAATAATTTTTCAAATAGGTTACAATGAGAGTTTTACAGCAACAAATGATTTTTTTTTTATAAATCACATAATTAATTTGTGTCTCAGGTTGTATAATGAATACATAAATAAAATATCGCGTCGGTTTAGTTTATCGTTCATCTCATTAAATATGGTGTCGTTGGAGTGGCGAGGTTCGTTACAGACCTCTTGAAATCCCCTCTCCAAATAAAATGCAGATTTTTTATCGGTCCTATTAAATAGTGTATCCTTGTTTTCTTTCCAAGTATTAAAAAAAGAATAGATTACACTTAATAACATAAAAATGGAGAGTGGGGAAGTATTACAAATTACAACATACAGTATAGTAATCGATCTACTGGTGTTTGTTAGAGTTTACACTAAGTAATTACAAGAATATACATAAATTAATTTGTATTTTTACTAATAAAACACTGTCAATAAAATCGTTTCATACCGGTTTGGATAATAAATAAAACATTTCGTAAACTGAGAAATAAACATTTTCGTTCGTATCTGTACTCCGTCAGTTGGATAAGATGTAGTCCTTCTGCCTTCGGTAAATTGTTTGTTATGACATAGCCGTAACATTTCTTTACGGAGATTTCAACATTGTTCCATTATATTTTCTCAGAAATTTATTGCTAGGAATTTTTATCGGTAATAGCAAGGAAGCTCACTATGAACATTTTATATTTATAGAATATATTGACTTAGAAATATCTTTTTTTTTGTACCGAAATACACGACATTTACAAGAGGTCATGATGTAAGGACAGCTTATTTTTATGTAGTCGCTGTCATAATATAGTTATAGTAGTGTTTTTATTACCATAATTTAACTTCAAACTATAATAACAAAAAGACCATAACACAACAAGACACATATTAACGTCTTGAGTATATGCATTTTCTTGATACAGCCTCAATGTCGCCTCAATATTAATAGGTTGGATGTCTGCCAAGTTTTCTTGTTCTGATTTTTTAAAACTATGCAAACTACAAAGTAAAAAAAATAAGAAATATTTTTCTTCCTGAAATTTCGTTAAAGGTGATTTGACGATAAATCATAGTTTTTTCAGTATGAACTTTACCTTACTTATTGTAAAGTTAATCATTCACTTGTTAATTAGAATTATTTCTATACATGACTAGGCAATATTCTTTGTTGACATTTTTTTCTATAATAACCAAATACGATTTTTTGCTCCATGTTATTTAGTTTAAAATGTCTAGGGTTATGAATTTTAAAGTGTAGAGCTCGTTATATAGCATTATTTAAAGATCGCGTGATACAACGTGTTTACAAAGACGCTAGCTGTAGACGTGTATGTAGCATGAACAAGGTTTTGGTTTTGGTAAATTCGAGCAGTCGCGCTCCGCATGCTCGTCGAGTGGCCGTGTCGTAGCACTCCGCTTCTACATGCTACGAAGTTACTCGTAGCTTATTACTAGTAATAACAAAAGTGACAAAGGTTTCGGATATTTTTAATTGTGTGTTATTCTGTAAGTGAATTATATTATAGATTTATGGTAAGTATTATTAGGAATATAAATTACTGTTCTTTAATTTGCGAATTATTTTGTATTTCGATTTATAGCGTTATCTTATTAAATGAATATAAAAAATATCGATTTTTTTTTTAATGAATACTGGTGTAAATTGAATAGATATAAGTTACTATTTGTTGTGTTTTAACTGTTCTATGTTCTCTATTTTATTCTGCACTCTGGTACATACATAAAGATGTGACTTCGTAAAATACAACAATACTTAATCTTCCTGAAACATCGTAACCTAATTTTCACTCGAGATTTGGAGCCTTGGAACGAAATGTCTTCTTGTTTATCGTATGTATAGTAAAAAAATGTAGCAAATATGTTTTCTATGACTACATTATCGTTGTAATTTATATTTTCGTGTGAATTTTGTTAATTAGACACAAGGTTAGCCTTCTTCTTTTGTTTTTTCTTCCGTGCCAGCTTCCTATTAAGCCTTCAAAAACAAAATCGTCTATTTATTCTGTAGTCATTTTTTAAGCATATCAGTTTTCCTCTTTTTATTTGTTCCAAAATATAGGAAATATATCCATGTGTTATAAGGTAAAATGGAATACGGTCCAATATCTTAAGTTGATGACGTTGCTAAAATATAAAGCCACATGTTCGTTAGTGCTTACTTTTCAAAACATGGCAAGCTGCAATATGGTACGTTTGGCAAGCAGGGTTGGCTCTAAACTTTAGCGATTAATATTATTAACTGATATGCGAATCGAAATCAGTGCTTAAACATGATAAGTATGATTCTTGTACTGCTCCTGTGAGTTTTGTCAACATTATTTTTGTATTTAATGGTATTATTAAACTAATACAAAACTACGTGTAACAGTCTGTAGACGTTAGGATCACTTATTTTTATATAAATGTTAAATGTGTAAAAATTTTGATTTTCCTAGTATTCTTAATAATTAAAAAGATAAACTCCTTCAAAGAGACACCCGGAAATGAGCTGTAAATGCTGCACGTTGCATCGTCGACGGCAATAAACTGACATTGTCTGTCAGTGACAACATCGTGGTGAGGTTTATTAGAGTTCCAGCATTTGAGAAATTTCAAAATTAATTTACAACGAAATTAAAAATAAGCTTTCATTTCTTTTGCCACGAACAAAGTGTTAACTCGTAATCCTCTTATTTCAGCGTATGAAAGTAATAAAATAGAATAAACAAATTGTGTAAAGAGCTGCTACTGCCAATTGCCGAGTGTACATAAAATTTTCAATAAGTAATTATACTAATGAAATCAACAATCGTAATCCTTTGTAATCGTCTCTGGGATTTAGGACTCTTAGCAGTAGTCACAGTTATTCAGTCTTAGAATATCAAAATGTGGTCTCTAATAGTGGCATTTGTTTATAGTTTTTTTTTTACATTACTTACCAAATACAGAAAAAAAACCTTAACTGTGAGTTTAATATTTATCTTTGTAAGTAAAATACAATAAGAGTTCAGAGCTTGCAAACATTTGTATTAAAATAAATTGAGGAATAAACTCGCTTAGTTATGACTTAATACGAGGACAGCCCAGGTGTTCGCACAGCCACAATATTTGCATATTCTCGCAGCGAGCCGGCTCAAACTGCCCACTTTTTATGCAAATTGTGCGCAACAACTGCAAAAGAAAATGGTTTCAATGCCTTACATAGTTTCGGTTACTTTAGTAATCCCATAGTGCAGATTCAGTAAATGTAGTTTTCGCTAAGGGACTGATTATGAAGTATTGTTAGAAAAAACTATGAATTTATATATGTTTTGATAATAGTTTTTGCATAAGATAATACTTAAGTCATTCCGCACCATGTTTTATTAATTAAAAATGTCTGTAGGTCATTAACGCTTAATGCTTCAGACGGTCTTCCTTTTTCCTGACCGTTTTTATGCTAATTGCTTTGGTGGCGTGTACCCGTTTAAAAACTTTAGACATAATAGGAATTTGATTTGCCGTCCATTTTAAATACATTTGAGTAATTTCATGAACGAAATACGGTCATAAAAATTTATTACGGATACATTAAACTTGCAGTCGTTTTCCGGTTTAATTAAAAACGTGATCGTGTGCAATTACTGTTCTTTTTTTACACACGATATATCGCGTTATAAACTACTTACCTACATAAAGTTAATTTAAGAAAAAGTAAACAACGAACGTTATCACCTTCAACAGATTACAAAGATAAATAGAACCCATTTATCGTAGACAAATAGAGTAACTCTCAGTTCTATTACGATATCATTATTGTGATAGCATACGTTATTATGTTATTATTTAAAACTAACACCCGTTTTAATATAAACAAGCATGTAACCTAGAGGAATAAACGAAGACTTTTGGAGTCTCTTTGATTCGTTACGGTATTTTACAATTTTATTGAATTTTAGAATTTATATAGAGCAGTCTCCAAAAATGTTTTTCCTCTAGGAACTCTTTCACAATTTAATTGGTTTGGTCTCATGTGGTGCTAAGTGAGTCCTACTGAACCACTTTGATAATCAAAATTAAGTTATCTACACAATATTATTTTTGAATTTTTGTATGTATTGCAATAACTCAAAAACTACTAGGCCGATTTCGAACATTCATTCACCATTAAAAAGCTTCATTATCACTGAGTAACATGGGCTATCTTTATTATTTTTGAATTCCACATGGACAAAGTCGCGAGCACCAGCTAGTATGAGTATATTTTTATACTCTTTGCAACAGTTTTGATTGCTGTCTATAGATGTGTGCAAATATGTGCGTTGAATTATTAAATTTAATTAGTTAAGTAATTAATATGTATACGGTTTGTTTCGTTTAAGTGATTAAATTACACGTAACCCGCAATTAACACGTTATAATTAACAACGCAGCATATTTAAATACTAAAATTCGACGACAGAATTTTCGAGTCTTAAGTGAATACCTAAATTACACAATGTATTTCAAAAAGATAATTTTAGTAAGGTTAAATTTCATTAAGTTAAACGAAGACGTAATTAAATCTTTGTTTAACGTTTATTTTGGTATCAAAGCATTATTTCATGTGATTAGCGAATAATAATTAAAATTCTACAAAATGCGATATCAGCTTAATGATTATGTGACTGACTTCCTGTCTATTACATTTAATTTGTTTGAATGTCATCATATAATAGTAATATGGTTATCAGTGTACTATTAAATGTATGGTCCGATAAAAAAGGATCATCTTGTAAACATCATGTAAAAGATTTTACCAATACTTGGTAAATTAAAAAGTGCTAAGGTAAAAACTAATAACTCTGAGAACGTTTTATCATCTAAAATAGTTAGGTATTTATGCAAAGTTTTTACGTGTTACGTGATCTATGGTAAATTGTATAAATCTCCGTAAATTATCATGTGTGTTTAAAAGCGAATAATGACACATCCTAATGGAAGTCCATTGTCGGTGTTGTTTCGAGGCACATTTATCACAATATAATCGGAGATTGTGGGATAAGCGAGGGCGCCACTGCGTTAGGTGGAGCTAATAGATGCCTCACCCGTACCTAGATTACAATAAATTGTCATTAACTATGTACTTACCTCATAGAACAACGCTGTAGTTTCTGGATTTTGTATTTCAATAAATAAACAAATTACATGCTTCGTTGTAAATAGAAATAGTAAAACTAATTATCTTCACTTTAAATATAACGGTGATATTTACCTATAACATTTTAATCCTTCCAACATAGCTTGTAACTTGAGAAAGGTAAAAAACAGGAAATTCTAAAAGTAATTTCCCTCAAATCGAATAAATAAACTAACTCCGAACAGATAAAGTACTTAGTAAGAAGTTCGAAAGAAGTGTAATTTAAGATTCACTTAACTAAGTACGTATTTATGAAACTTTCAAGTAAAAACCTATCGAAGTCTCGTGTACGAAAAAGTTATAACAGTATGTTTTAAGAACTCGTTTTACACTTTGTCGATCATGCGCATGTAAATAGAAAATTATAAATACAAACTATATATTTTTAACACTCAATGTACATAAGGATCATTACAAAAGCTGTCATATGATTGCAGCAGACAATGAATATTAGAACACTAGCTTTCGGTTGCGACTCCGTCCGCGTGGTATTGAAAAAAAGTGAGTTAGTTTCAAATTTCATCGAAACCGATTTAGCCATTTAGGCTACAAACTCTAACAAACATTCATCTAAACTTTCGCATTTTATAATATTAGTATGATAGGTATATTGTTATTACATTACATTGTTTTGTCGTATTATCTTGATTCTCATGAAATCCCCAAATCAACCCAATCGTATCAGGGGCATAAAAAATAATAAGCTGTCTTGGAACTCAAGCTTTTTATCCACTGTCCACATTTTATTTAAGCTTATGTGACACCTAATGTAACGTGATATTACTTAGCCTTCTTGAACAACAACAATATTGGTATCATAATATCAATTAATAATAGTGTTTTAATATCCTAAGTATCGTTTAAAATTCAAATCATGCAGGCGGGATCTTGCTAATACCAAGATCATGTCAGTTAGTAATCTCGTCTTGCATACGCTCCAAATGTAAATGGATTTGCATTCTCGTTCCATTATAACACAGATTGGGCGCACATCTTATGGAATGTTTAGAATTTGTGATTCCTTTAATATGGCTTGAATTTATCATATAAGCATTCCGTTTTTGAATGATAGCAATAAGCATGTTTAGGGTCTAAAACCATTGAAGAAAGACTCAAGGAAATTTATTTGAAAGTTGGAATAATGAGTAGAGAAATTAGATAGTTACTAAAAATGATTTTGATGAATTATTTTGCAAACTCTTTTTCAGTTCCTTATATTAAGCATTTATTAAACAAATTGATCCACAAACCGACATAATCAGTAATCTAGGTACTAAATGAATGTTAACATAAATCAATGACACGTAGTAATATCCGTAAGTAAATGGAGTTCGATTCAGGACTGCGACGGCGTCAATCCGTCTCAAGCTAAACCATTTGTTTTCCGCGGTCACAATGCGAATGCGTGTTGAACAAAGCATTCACTCAATAGGATTTCCTAGTGTTTTATATCCATTTCTTTATTGTTAAATATTACATTTTGCTGATACAAGAATTGTACAAAGTACTATTCTAAAGTTATGGAGAAATATTAACTTTTATTTATCAACATTCGTTCATTTAAAGATCCCCACGTTTCTAGGTCTTCCATACGACTAATGATGGAGGTATTGAGAAATTACCCAGATTTTTAAAAAAGATATGTAATTAGTAAACGCATCAATAGATATTTTAAACTAAACCTTATATCTTTATTAAATGTATTCTTAATAAATCTAGGTCTGAATAAGCACATATAGGTTAGTAGAGAAATACCGAATTCTCATTTCCTATAACGTTGATATATGACGTGGGTTATATGACCCATATTTGTTCGCTAGACATGGGTATACTTAATTCAACATGTCTCTAATGTACCACAGAACCCATATACGGAATGCCTAATGGATAATGGATTTTGCATTATTATTTTAACTTAATGTTTTATTAGTTGCGTATTTTTTAATTGCCATTTAGTTACTCTTCATATATTTTTATTTGTAAATCTAGGCAAGAGCCCGCTGCATGTAATTTGAAACTTCTATACCGAGTTACTGCACAAATGCATTACGCACGGCGGACTTTACGAACATTGAATACGGATTGAATACGTTAGACCAGAATATGAATATGAAAAGGCGAACAATTGTGTCTACCAGTGAGAATGTGGCATTCAGAACTTACTAGAATATT
Source organism: Papilio memnon (assembly GCA_003118335.3). Taxonomy (NCBI): domain Eukaryota; kingdom Metazoa; phylum Arthropoda; class Insecta; order Lepidoptera; family Papilionidae; genus Papilio; species Papilio memnon. The sequence continues at coordinate 5,245,321 of LD688955.1, read as the reverse complement.
TTAAATCGCATAATTCACATAATGCATAACTAGTCGTATTGAAAAAATAAATGAATTTGAATTATTTTAAGCCGAGAAAATAACAGTATTAGAATTAATGAATGAATGATTGAATGAATATTTATTGCCACAAAAAAAGAAATGACATATACAGACTAATTCTAAAGAAAACATATAAAATCGTGGCAAAAGGTATCCAGCTCAGCGTATGCGGGAGGGACTAAGCGGTTCCTGCGCTGGTTTTCAGCTGGATCCATACTAGATACATACTTAGACGGATATGTTTGTGAAAAACGATGGATAGTTTATATAAAAGATAAGCAATAAAAAATATATTGAGATAAATTATATAAATACATAAAAGAAGGAAATGTTTTGTGCCAACCCTACTTAAATGTTGGAAAAATAGGCAAGAGACTGACAATGATAAATTCGGTTTACAAATTAAATATGACTCTATATTAAAATGCTGATCAATTTCGTTGCGAGTAACTCTGACCTATCTATAGTTGAAATCTTCAATCAATTTTAATTAAATGTCCCATCCGATATCGCGATATTCAATTAAAAATATTTTCGTTTATTAAGAGATTTATCGCGAATTATTTCCCATCTATAACTGAAATATTCAACTCTATAGTAAATCTAAGTTACTATTATTTTAGTCACCATTAGTTTTATCCATTGCAGCACTAAATGTATTGATGGATTCTCTTAAGCCCGCTTTCAGCTGGAATGACACGATTCTCTAAATGTATTTTCTAATGCTAAAAGGTGTACTTGCATGTCAACTATGAATTTAGAGATTGTATAGATCGGAAGCTGAATAAATAAAAGAAATACTCCGGTGTACGCATCTTGAAAAGATAAATGAAAGAGTGACAAAGCAATTTATCTAAAGTGGCTGTATTTATAGAGGTTTATTCAAATGTCCAATAGTACAACATAAAATATGTTCAAATGTATTATTCAGCTATCAGGTCAAATGGACTTTAGAATAATGATGTGGTTGTGAGGCGACCCTGTCTATCAAGCTGCCAATTATCATTACACTCGACGAAGCAACAGATTGACTGTCAAACGTAACGAACCGTTACAATATGCATTAGTCATTTTACGTCGTTCTGCAGTTCTGCACAGATATTGTATTGTGTTTGCTACATAGGACATTTGGAAATACTATATCAACGAAAAAATGGTTCCATCGATAATAAAATATTAGTAAATTTCCCGATAAAACTGATAAGATTCAGATTTATAGTGGTATTGCCAATGTAATAAAATACTTGTTTAATTAGGTGTAATGGAAAAATTAGAACGTACTATGTTATATTCATGGTTGTGGTTGAAATAAAACGTAAATTCTAGTATTAAGTATTACGATGAATATAGACCTTTGTAAGCTGAGTTAGGATTTGTGGTTTTGTTATATGCCTTTTGAAATAAATTAACTTTGCTTCGTATTCAATAAGGTAAATTACGGCTACTTGTTTCTCAAACATTTAAGATATCTAGTAAACGCAGTTTTCAATTTAAAAATGTTTATTATCGAATCAGTGGAAAAATGTGCTTAGAAAATAATGCAGATGATAAAGGTTACTCAGACCCATGGGTTACGAAGTTGTCAATATATTTACTGCACAACTGCTTTAAATTTAATCGTTATTCAAATCAAATTCCTAAACAAACACAAACTTACTCGGCATCTTAACCGTAGTTGACAGTTGTGAATAAGGTTAGACCTATATAAATAAATCATCTTCATAATTAAATTTGGTAGCTCAGCATACCGAGTGGAGTCCAGCGAGTGCCGTGCGCTAATGAAACGCGAAAATTGAATAAAATTTGAACCGAACATAATTACTTGAATATTTCATCGCTGTGCTGAATTAAGTTTTAGTAAACCTCCTAACAGTTTTTGGTAGTAATTGAATTTTTTTTTCGATGTTATCATACTAAATTATTAAGGATTTTTAATTATTTAGTATTATAACATCGAATTAATTATTAATTAATTAGGCACAACATGTGTTGAAGAATGGCCCCAGGATAAATTAAAATAACCAGAATATAGTTAAAATGAAAATATATTTCTCGGTCCATTCACATCCTTTTTTATTATTGCCATAAAAAAGGAACATGTCATAATCAAACCATCTATACTAATATAATAAAGCGTAAACACACACTTTTTGTTGCCTAAGATGTCAGCAATCACATCATATTTTTGAATAATTCTTTTGTTAATAAAAAGCCCTACACTTACGTCACGCTTTAGGCTATATATATTCACGCCATTAAACTTAGGAGGTAAATATTTGGGATAAAAACCCTAATGTGGGAAAGAGACCATAAGTTGCTGCCAACATCAAGGAAACAAGGTTGCCATGGTTTGTCATCATGTCATGTCATTTTGACATTTTGACAAATGTAGGTAAACAATGAAATAATTTTTTTATAATATCACGCGGATGAAGCCGCAAGGGAACAGCTAGTAAAACATAAAAACGTTCGTTACCTTGCATATACACAACATATGTCCAAAAGCCCTTTCGTGTATTCTTTGAATCTGATGCACTATTTCAACTTCATATGGAGTATGTCCGTGCGTGACTGAACGCTTATTGGCTTGTCACGTCTGGATACGATAGGGGCTTCACTCAATCCTTTCATTTGAAATTAAAATACAATTAATGACGGCGCATAGGTATGCGTGGATAAGGTTCATCGTAATATCGGATTCAAAATCCAATCTTAGAAAGTTTTTTTTATAAAATCTTAACGTACATTTTTAAAAATTGTTTTTCCAAACTTAATGTACTGTGCTTTGATAAATGTTGACTTTAAAAATATTGTAACTAAATAGCTTATGAATAACTTTAACTTTATATTTATGTTCCATATTTCTATTACAACAAACATTTTGGACGCTCCGGTTAACATAAGCAATAACGATAATATTGACAGCTCATTCGGTCCAATCCTCCGTTGATTGAAAAACTTGCGTATGAAGACACATTTATTAATTCTTTCTTCCTTGCGCACCATTTAACTTTTTTAATAAAAACTTCCTTATACGCACTTTTCTAAAGATGGTAAAATTAAACTTTGCTATCTTTTTTACCTTATAAAACATTGACATCCCTATCTTTTATTACTACAACACAATAAAGAAATTGAATTAAGAGCGTATTGAAAGAACATTTTCTTAAACTCTTAACAGATTGCTTAACATTGGGCGAAATGCCAAAAATATTAGAATGCTGAGTACGGACTACTTGACTCTTAAGTGCTCATATACATAGAATTTTAATCCAGATGGTTATTCGATGAACTTGAGTTTAATTAGCTACCTTCTCCAATATCTGTTTATTTTTAAAGTAAAAAATGAAAGTAGGATGTTAAGCAGGAATAAATAGGATGGCGCTATTTGATAGAAACAAAGGAAAGCTGATCAGATGCTTAATAAAATATTTATGCACATAAAGTAAACAAATGAAAGAATTTTTATGTTTATTCTTTTGTTTTCCTCTATGAATTTTTAATACGTGCAAAACGTCTGCTGTGTACTGTCTCGTACATTTCCCTTGACGTACAAGGTGGTTAAGTTTTATGATTTCTGAATACCAAAGAATTTTTATAGCATTTAATTCAAATGTATAAAATCCGTGACAAAGATTAGGAGGCAATGGTCGTATTGCTATTGTTGGAACCAATGACTATTTGGTGTTACACTTTTTATAAATAAACTATACAACCTATAGCCATTAAGATGTAATGGTTAATTTAAATTTAATGTTACTAAATTTATTATTAAATTTCTTAGCATAACTCTTTCCCTTTGATTGCGATGACGACGGCAAAAATTTAGGCTTTTGTAACGAAGGGGCTTATGGCGTATAATTTAAGCAAATTACATTGCGTCTTACTCTGTCTTTGTTTGTAATATCTAAAGGTAACGAGGTGAAGGCAAAGCATAATCTATTAGCATTTATATTAAACCTAAAGAGGGTTGTGAAATTATTAATACAATGTCTTTTGGATACATAGTTACGTTAATGTATTGCGTTGGAATTAAGTTATAATAAGCGACAAAGGCAGCATGCAATACTAGATAAAAGAATATTTAGGTTAATTTTTTAACAATGCTTTACATCGACGAATCTTTAAGATTCAGTTGGCTTCGCTTTAATTAAATTAAAAAATAACCTTTCTTAAAAACATACTATTATTTTTAAATATTGTAGATTTTTGTTAATTTACTAATATTTCCCTTAACCACTCCAACTAAGCTCTCGACTTGTGCTAGAATATGGTTAATGACAGTAGTCGAATGGCGGGATTCAAACCCTCGACCGCAAGATCGGTAGTCCGTACACCAAACCATTACGCTATTGGCGTTTAATTGACTAAACTGACTTAAATATTGTATTTTTTATCTACACCAAAACAAATGCTTGCAAAAAAGTAACTGGGTTTTATTACTAAAACAAAACATAAAAAAAACAACTATCGTTTACCGTAGAAATAACTTTACAAATATTACTCTTGCTTAATTAGCGTGGTAAGTGGGGGTATGTTTTAATTATTTCATGTGCTCGAGTTAATAAAGGCCGGCTCAGAACAAATTGGTTTTAAATTACATTATGAAAATGTGTAGTACTCTTCTGTGTTAGTCTAACAAAGTACACATGGAAATCGCGATCATAAACTTTATTAAGCTTTGAAATTTTATATACTCGTACATAGAAGTATTGATTTAATTTAATTTAAATAAACATCATTTAAATTATGTTTATAATCTTAAATTTATCTTAAACAACACACTCGCACCACATTTATCTATACTAATATAATAAAGCGTAAACACACACTTCTTTGTTGCCTAAGATGTCAGCAATTACAGCATATTTTTTAATAATTATTTTTTTAATACAAAGCCCTACACTTACGTCACGCTTTAGGCCATATATTTTCACGCCATTAAATTTAGAGGGTAAATGTTTTGGATAAAAACCCTAATGTGGGAAAGAGACCATAAGTTGCTGCCAACATCAAGGAAGCAAGATTGCCATGGTTGGTCATCATGTCATGTCATATTGTCATTTGCAATTGATAATTTGACAAATGTAAACAATAAAGTGAAGTTTTTATAATATCATGCGGATAAAGACGCACGCGAACAGCTAGTAAATATTATAGCACATAAATATAAAATAAGCGAATAATCATTTTTTAAGGTTACTACAATTTCCTCTAGGTACGGCCCAATTATTTTCCGTTCTTACGATAAAATTCCGGTACACTTTTCTCGCGGATCTTATGTAAACATCTTCATTTTTATTCTTTAAGCGTCTGCTTTAGAAAAATACCTTTTTTCTGTTGAGTTAAAGCCACTTTTCCTTTAAAACTTTGATCTCTACCTTCATTCGTATATCGAAAGCATTCGCTAGTGAAGTAAAATGCCTTATATATAGGTTACCGTTGCAAGACCGGTGTAGCCGCGTTGTAACACCGTTATAGATCCTTTGTAGCACGTTGTTTCGAGTGAAACGGTTTCCAAAGGATAGATATGTTTTGCTATTTACATACTAATTAACAAAATACTGTTTTTTAATTCCACGCAACAACAGCTTGCATTACAAACATTTGAATAAACGCCTTTTATATTTTTGGACCAAACAATGCTGATGCTAAAGTGAAAATAGTTTGACGGTTAAACGAGTTCGATTCACTCTTGTTTGGATGTTCAAAAACAAAACACTATTTAGAGGTTCAATAATATAGAGCCTTGACCTCTTAATTTGACATCTGTCGATATTAAAAATAGCATTTGTTTCATTTTGGAGAGATAGTAACAATGTCTCTAATACATTGTGAACTTATTTCGATTTTTAGATTTGCATTTGCGTGTATCTTTGGTAAAATAATTTAATGAGATTATATTACTTTGATATTTTTGAATAACAAATACATAACCATTTTAATAAATGTGAGATTTATCTGGAAAATTATCACATGTTATCGGAAAATTAACGAAATATATAACGATACGCCTAGTTAGATTTAATTTTATATGTTACATTAACGTCATTGAAAATGGAGTCCCAAATTATAGAATGTTTTTGTAGCTACGGTTAAAATATAAACGGTTTTCTTTTATTTTTGTCGAACATTAAATTAAAAAAAATCGATGGTTGCAAGCTTAACAATTGACTATTGAAATTTCAATTGTACTTTCACAGTTTGTTCCTTTTTTAATCCGGAAACGGAATTGGAAATGGGGAAACATGTCTCGATTCTTGGGGAAAATGGGGTCGAGTTATCGAGCGCGTGGCGGCTTGAGCGGCTCGCGTGGCGGCTATGCTTAGGTCGCTGCCCTCTGATGCCGTTAACCTGCAATCCACCTGCAGTTCACGAATATAGTCTAAAATTAATCGCTATTTTAGGACAGTAAACTTTAACATTTATGACAGGTTGAAATATCTTAAAAATAAAGAGTCTGATTTGGTTCATTTTATAGCAAAGTGGTATATAAAGTGCTATAAATGTTTCCTAGAAGTTTATAGCTTAAATGAAAGTCAAGAAACATCACAAGCTGAAACTATCAGTTTCAGAAATAGCATTAGCTTATGTTTTTACCGGCATATTGTCAAACGAAGGCGTATGTTCCCTGCCTTCATTTAATTAAACTAATAACGCTTCACTTCAGTGTTTTCGGCCCGATCAATATTGTGTCCCGGTTCAGGTGCCAAATTTATTCTTATATGTATATATGGAACACGTATATAACAGTAACAGTTCATACGGTAGTAGAAAGAAATGGATGGATTGCGTGAAAGGTGACATGATCAAGAAGGGAGTGATGACTGAGATGACGTATGATAGAGTTATGTGGAGGACAAAAACCTGTTGCGCCGACCCTACGGGAGTAGGATAAGGAGGAAGATGATGAGTTCATACGGTAGTAATTTATTGAGTAGACATACGTACGTCTATGACTCCACTCGAATTTTTATTAGTCTCTATAACCGTAAAGCATAGTAAAACAAAATTGAATTATTATTTTCGATTGCGTGGATAAAAATAATAAATATCATAATCTTACTAATATTATAAATGCGAAAGTTTAGATGGATGGATGGAGATGTTTGTTAGAGTTTGTAGCCTAACTGCTGAACGGATCTTGATGAAATTTGGCATAGATGTAGAGGATAGTCTGAAAGAATACGTAGGCTACTTACTTTTGTTTTTGTTTAATTCCAGGCTTACGGAGTCGCGAGCGAAAGCTAATCTATACTAATATTATAAAGAGGAAAGATTTGTATTTTTGTATTTTTGTATGTATTCAAATAACTCAAAAACTACTGGGCTGATTTTAAAAATTCTTTCACCGTTAGAAAGGTAATTTATCTTTGAGTAACATAGGCTATATTTTTAATTTCACGCGGGCGAAGTCTCGAGCAACAGCTAGTAATTAAATAAAAATGGACCCGTGCTCTAGATAACAACTCTATTTGCAAATAATTATTAATGTGGTCATTGGCGACAATGTATTCTACGTGAATTGCCATTCTTTACTTTACAACTATTTTTATCGTAAAATCAGTTTTTGTGCAAAAATATATTTAGACATCTTTAAAACATGTATGCGGTACTATTGTCTTGAGGCTTATTTTGTACCACTTAATTTTTTTTTCTTTTGTAACTAATATATGCCTTTGGCTTATATCATTCAATCAGCTAATATTTTAATTCTTCATATATTATTATAGACGTGTTTTATAGAACAGATAAATTTGAAAAGCATATTTTGTGTTCTCACAGATTCCACTGTACCATATTCTTACAAATTTAATGGTTGAATCCATGGACGTTATTCAAGACATCCACTAAAACTAATTTCTATTTTAAAAATAATGACAATTGATGGATTTAGGTATCTAAGAAGATGTTAACTTTTTGCCTTCTACATTGTAACAATTGTATTTTAGGTAGTAAAGTGTTGGATAGATTCGAGATGATTATTATCTTCTACTATGTTGGGACATTTTTCCACCAAGCATTTAACAATTTTCTTGTTACAGATTCTCACGGAAATCACCATCGAACGTAATTTACGTCTAAACGCACCATGTTTTGTTAGACTCTGAAAGTTTGCCAGGTAAACTAATTTAAGCGTTTGCGGGCGTTAATGGACTGCAGGATAGTGTAGAACTTTGAGCAAACAACGGACAACGGACCCATTGATTCGTAAACTGTGACGAAGTATTGTTCGAATAAAAGTGTATTGTGCAATTTGTTAACATTTCGGAGAATAGAGCGGTCGTGATGTCAACCTGTGTAGTGGAGGAAGATCGTGACGAGGGTGGCGGCGATACCGTGGTTTGTGAGGAGGAGTTGACAGTAGAAGTGCTGCCTGAACGTCCTCGGCGTGACGTACTTATGAGCGCGCGCGGCCGACGAGCATGCTCGGAGCAAGGACCTCACCCATCATCACATCTCTTTATGCGTAAGTACACAGTACCCTAGCGTTTTTTTATGCTGAGTAGCAAACTTAAACGTTTTTTAAGGGCATGCAGTTAGTCTTTGTAAAATCATGGCTACCTAAGTTAATTTGCATGTTAAAAGGCAATGAATTGCTCGGCGTGTGGATCAATATGCCCCAAATGCCGTCATTTTTCACATCATTGAGCCTTTAGTAGGAGTAAGGCGTTATGCTTTATGGCACATACTTAACTTAGGGTTTATTATATTTAATAAAAACGTGTAAGTGTCTTGGCTCGGTTAATATTCAGTTCAATATAATAAACTTGCAAATTATGTTACTTTTCGCGGTAAAGTAAACATTTAATTAGTTTCAGAGTTTCACCATTTACTGTTGTAATCTTTTAGAAATATTTGCTACAACTAAAATCAAGTCGTGTTAAGGAAAGACAATATCCATATTGGATCAAAAAGCGAGATTTTTTTTGTATGAGATTAATGTACATTTATTATGTGGCCATAATTATTTGTAAAGCTCGAATCTCTGTAAGCCCTTGACCTCAAGCTATTCATGAGAAAGTCGTTGATAAGATTAATATACTTTTCGTTGCGTAACATTTACTTACATGTAATATGTTCGGTAAATGAAATAAGTTTAATTTGATCATAGCGGTTTGTTCGGCCGAAGGTTACTTACTCCTTACGATATTGAGTTTAATTATTATTGAAAATCATTATTTATTAAAAAAGTATGTAAAAACATTGTGAACTCTATTGTAGGCTTAATAGAAATTGTAATGTACATCTACAGTATCTATTAATTAATTGACATCGTTAATGACTCAACCGGGTCTAATTTTTGCAATTTATTTGCACGTCCACGAGACTTCATGTAATAATAGAGTTGTTTATTTTAT
>LD688955.1:5212553-5232093 GCA_003118335.3 Papilio memnon | reverse complement strand
GTCATCATGTCATGTCATTTTGACATTTGCAATTGATAATTTGACAAATTTAGGTAAACAATGAAATAAAGATTTTATAATTTCACGCTGATGAAGCGGCAAGGGAATAGCTAGTTATAGATAAAACTGGTACGTTTGTAATTAAAAACTAAACTTCCAGCGAATTATTATGGAAATAGATCAGTTCTTGTAAACATAAAAATCAGGTAGCTATCTATTAGCTGTTGTCAGAGGCAATAAACAAACAAATCCAGTATAACGACTTCTTATTTTTAGCCAGTTGTAAAATATTACCAAGTGCAGGTGTTCATTGTTCGCGCTCGCGTTATTTACAACAATTTTAAGCGCTTTTGTTTTACATGAACATTGAAACACTGTGTTGTGCTCTACTTTTAAGTCATTCATCTTTGCTTAATTAAAATATTCTAACGTATTCATAAATAACTATGCAAACTTGAGAGCTTTCAACGTAACGCACATAACCCTTAATTAATATCTCTAATTCGATATAAACAAATGTACAAATGTCGACTATGTCGAAGTACTCGCATAATAGCAATGAAATAATCTGTTTTAATCCACTTATGTGATTTTGCAATCGCATTGAGCGAACCCACTCAATAATCGTTTCTATTTTAAAAGCTATTTCTGTGTATCTATGTATGTCTTTTGCATGTAAGTTTATTAATAAATTAACTTTTTATACTACGCTTGTGTGGTAGAAAAATGTAGTTGTGTTATTTAAAATCGCTAGCCTTAGTTGTTAACCACTCACTGCATGTAATCCCAAAGCGTCGCAGAAAAGCCTAAAGCCTTTGCCTGCCCCTATGTCTCACTACGTCAACATTATCCATAAACAAACAAACTCGTCGAGACGCGGTTAGAAACTATGGAACTTTTAAAGTTAATTGAATGTAACATTTTCTTTTTCATTTTGTCGTTTAACATTTTACATCTAAATAATTGTGGATTCCATTATCCTATTAATACTTACACAAAACAATTTAACAGCTTGGATTATGAACAGCAATTAGACCTAATAACACCATACTGTGCGACAACAAGGATAGATAAACGGTATTAAAACTAATTACGGTCATAATTCTTGGAACGCGCTGACACGAGGCGTTACATTGTAAGCGCAAAATAAAAGAAATATATTATAAAACAAGTAAACAAAGAAATAAAAACAACGCTCAAAAATTATTTACATGACTAGGTAGGACTTACATTTTCAACCGAAGTTTTTGGTTTATAGTTTGTTTGTTGTTTCATTTTGGTGTTAAAATAATACTAGCTGTTAAATTCTTGACAATTACTTATTTCAAAGACTTTAGTACAACAGCGTTAAGTTGTCGGAGAGGCTCTTGAGACTTGTTAAGCTTATCTTTATAATGAGTGCTGAAAAGTTCAAAAGACCTATGTTAAGTTATCGAATACCAACTAAGCAATAACATAATGACTCGTTAAGTCATGAAATAAATTTACGCTTACTAATTTATAAATGCGAAAGTTTAGATGGATGGACGTTTGTTAAAGTTTGTAGCCTAAACGGCTGCACGGATCTCGGTGAAATTTGGCGTAGACGTAGAGGATGAATACATAGGCTACTCACTTTTGTTTTTTTTTCAATTCAACGAAGACGGAGTGGCAGGCTAAAGCTAGTTGTAATATAAAATAAACTAAGTACTAAATTAAATTATTATTTAACGAGTAAAAGGTAACATATGTTATTAGTATAGGGTAAGAAAATAATCAGTTTATCTACGCAACTCAAGTCCGATGACACAATGTTGGAGGCCATCCATCAAAGCTGCTGCGATGAATAGAGCTTACATTTCGCTCTCTCAATCTTCCAAACCTAATTCATTCGGTGGAATGGTTTATTGTGTACATTGGAAACCTTTTATTGCAATACCATTTGTATTACAAGAAAATCGGACAAACATTTTCAATACACCTTACAATTTTCACTTGGAATTCATAGTTGTAGTTGCAACTTTAAATTAAAACATGCTTTTGTTATACCAAGCTTTTCCTTGATAGAATTTTATCTACGGGTATATTTTCGTTAGTTTAATCAGCCTGAATAATAAAAACGAAATGATAAAAAAAAACGCTGACGACAATAAAGAAGTCCGCAAACGATTTATTTCATCTCTCGGTTTCTGGCGCTCGTTACACTGAATTATGAGCCAAGAAATACTACAATTTTAATAGATAATAAACGTTTTAAGGCCAAACGTTGAACTAGTATAACGATTTCCCCTTTGTTAGAAACGTAACGAAACTTTAGTAGCGACAACAAACAAATGAAAAATTCTTAAACTACTGCAATATTTACGACAGCGCTCGCATGACACTTTAGTTTCGCCTTTAAAATTTATTTAGACTAACTTTTCTTCAACTTTAGTTAGCAAATTTTACTTACAAAGACTTCAATTAAATTATTTAGATTAATTTTGAATTCTATTATACTTGTTAATCGCTTAATGTACAAATGATCGTGAACCAATATGATTGATACTGTAATTTTTCTATTCTATTTTTTTTCATTTGTTATCATTCAATTAAATACTTTTTTTGTATAAATATTCAATTTGAATTCAAATCATCTGAAGTAGTTAAATTCAATTGCCTTATAAATACTTTCATGCGTCAGCGTCTAATGGAACTGAAAATTTGGGTAACATCGTAAGGCCCCATTTCCTATTTCGTTACGCACCGATAATTTCATATTTTTATTGAAATTCTATTAATATGAACGTAGAAAAGATCCAATTTCTTGTTGATAAACAAAAACGCTTCTTTGTCCATTTAAGTCAACTTAAGTATTAAAAGCAATTTCAATTAAAAAAAAATAGAGACAAAGATTAAATAGTGTTTTGTTAACATTAAAGCGAATTATGTGCTCTATTAAATGAAACTTTACTCGTGCGTTGCTTACATTAAGATGCATGTATCGATTTCCGTATACTAACTAAGCTTGCTCCAAGCCGATCTATTCATTAAGTATTTTAATTAACCTAATATACTTGATAGCTTGCTCGTCTTAGCAAGAGATTTCCGAAAATACATGCGGTTTGTCAGCAAATGTTTTACAATATTTACTGCTTAATAATTTGTGAAATTGTTTTTTTTATTTGCTTACTTATCTTTTAGAATTATCAAAATTATTAGGTGTCTAAATATAATATTATAGTTTGAAACATTAAAATACGTAATGTTTTTGTTACATTATTGGTGCTGAGCTCTTTGAATTTTAAGTAGGTTTAGTTCGTATAAAATGCAAGTCAAACAACGTTTAATAGAGTTTGGACAGTTTGACGGTATCGACTCTACGGTTTTGTTGTTTTAAATGAGTTATGTGTGTTGTATTGTTGAGTAATGAGTTTTGCGACTCGCGTTAAGGTCAGGTATTGAACTACAAAACATAAATCAGAACATTTCTAATTTCTTTAACATAAATCAGTTAGTTTTTGATGAAAATTTCGACGCGACAACCAAATAGCGAAAATTAATTTAGGATTCCTTGCTTCATTTTTTTAAATTTTTTCAGCCTTTACACCAGCAAGAAATTTTCATTTGTTGATAACAAACAGAGTGGGCTAAATTAAAAATTTAACGAACAGCAGAGAAATCTGCGCTTCGCAAACATCGTAATAACATTGTTGGAGCATTTTAACGTAGTATTTTAATTAAGACTCGTTTATGTTCTAGTTCTAGTTCATTCAACAAACGAATAGATTGTTACATTTTTCAATTGTTTTGAAATAAACGTTCGCACATATTACGGATGAGTTGCATCTATTGTGAAAGCAATAGCATGAATCAATCCAATATACCAAATAGTTTTATCATATCAAACGACAGCAATGGAATATAAGTAAAGATTTAGTTATCAAGGAAACGTTATAAGAAAGATGGATTTATAAACGCAAGGCATATAGTGACCGCATGTTTACCATCATCCATCAAAATGTTTGTGATCAATAAAGTTCAGAATTCAATCTTCGGAAACGAATTCATTTGATTGATTACTGGCCATTGAAAATGTATTGCGATATCAACTTCTTCATTCAATTTAAAAGAAATATTTAACAATAGGAAATATCGTGTAATTCATTACTATTGTAAATGTCATGCACAATGTACCTACTTGTTTGAAATGTGAACTATAATTAATTAATTTAACTTTTTATTCATTACTCGAATCATAACTTATTTAATGGGAACAAAATGTGAAAAAGACGCACAGGAAGGCGGAGGAGGAGCTCGCGGAAAATAAGGAATTAAAAAATGAAAAAAAAAAAACTCAATAAAAGAGGAAAAATTATAAAAGAAACAGCCTAGCAGACATGTTACGGATTTAATCGAGACTTCAAAACTAATACATATTTTTTTAAAAAGAATAAAATTTAAAAGCTTACGTTCTAACTTTGAATTTATACAAAAAAGTAAAAATATAAAATATAAAACCAAAAAGGATTATTGCATCGCCAACAAAATGTATTTGAACTCTAGTTTCAGATACTCTTTAAAATGACTTTTAACTATTAATTTTAATGGAAATTTTTGAATGTTCAAAATTAAAACTATAATAAGGATTAACAGTAACTGTTTTTTATATGTTATACCTATGACATATCGTGGAATCATAAATTCGGCTTTATAAAAAATAAATTCAATTTATGTATTTCGAATATCTGCAAACATGTTTACTACTTTGCTATTGTGAGTTAGTTTGACCCTGGATAAGCTGTGTCCGTCTTACATATAATGGAATTATGAGTCCCCAAACAAAAATAGCTTTAAGAAAGTTTGAACTAGTTCTCACAAGCGACTATAAACACTTATACAATGCATGGATGATATATCCAAAAGTGTTGTTACATTTTAAGGAGCTTCGTGAGAGTTGTAACTCTTCTGAAATTGGGTAATTTGGATATTCTCAACTCAAACAAAAATATTTATTCTGTTATTTAATTTTGAAATGGGTATTTGAAGTAATTTTTTTATAATTTTACGTGAATAATGTTGAAACGAGCTCAAAATAATTACTTACAATTTACTCTGTATTATGGCTTCTAACATAACCTTATAATATATCCAAGATAATGAACAGCAGTAGCACAGAATCACACAATAGAGTGTGTAATTAAAAAAGATAAGGTTCATTTGAATAAATCACAGGCGGCTTATCCACTTGGGATACAATGAGAATATGCGAGGAAAAATATGCTTCATACAAAATTGTAACAATATTGTTTTAACCTTAGAATATCCATATTCGTTAACTTATACATGAAAAGAGATTATTCTTTCTGAGACAGCCACTGTATGAGTCATTTAATGGTTCACTGAGAGAACCTTGAGTGTAGATTTCTATCTGAATTGTTTACTTCAGAAAATACTTTAATTTTAAATTGTTTTAATCAATGCTCTAGAAACGGTTTAGGAAGTAAGGTAATAAGTATAATTCCGGACATTTACTGCGATTTTTAATTCACAGTTAAGACGGTTTCGATATAAGTTATCAAGATATGATTAAAAAAACTAACTACTAAAGTTGTTATAAATCAAGCTTGCGTTTTATTTCGTGAAATTTAACGACTGATTAAACGTTAACTGAAATGTTATGTCAGATTACCATTTGACGAGGGACGACAATAAGCCGTATTAGAGTTATGTTAGTTTAAGGTTTCCGTTTTCAGTTCGAATAACATAAACATTTACACATTGTAGTAATATTTTTAGTCCATTTAGTCATTGGATCAGGGCTATAAGGAGCATTCCAATGACCACAAACTTTCCTTTTTGGGTGTTCTGGCCACTAGTGAAAGGCACAATTCTTATTTTATTTAAATTTGTATGTTAAATCAACTTTTACTTAATTTTTTCTTTTAAATTCGATTAATATCGTGATGCTTTCGTAAGGCAGGATTACACTCAAATATGCTTCAACAATATGTTCCAACTAAAATATGTAAATATTCCTTTAAATTGTAATTAATAGCTCAAAACGTATTTGATCAGTAAATACGGCCACAGTTTGCGGTATTTACGTTAATTACAGCCGTTAACGCGGGATGATTGAAAGGATAAGTTTAAGCAACACAACGTCGCTGTTGTGTGTAATTTAGACTTTTGAATTAAATGCGGAAACAAATAATTTAAGACGTTTCTTTGAATAAAATATTCATACAATATTTGTTATATATATTAAATGCATTACTTAAACTCATCTGCAGTGTGTGGAAGAATATCTTTTTGTACCATCACATGGTTTTTCTTTCACAGGGGTAATAAGAAAGCATTTCATCTTGCAGATCCACACCAGTCATAAAATAGTTGCATAATTGCTGATGGTTTTACGAGGATTAATGAATGCCGGCCATTTTATTTCATAATTAATTGTCAATTAAGATCAAAACGACGTGATGACCTTTGGCGAAGGGTAAACGTTTTCTTGAGTTGCACGGTTTATTGATTAAGATTAACTAGAAATAGAACTAGAAATCTTGCTTATTAACTTTTAGCCCATTTTTATTTTGTTTATGTGTATTCTAAAAACAATTGTCATTTCTGTTTTCACCAATTTTTCTATTTCAGTTTAATAAACTATAGCGCCATCTATTGACGATTTTATGAACGCAATCCTTCCAACAAAATTCTTATTGTCCTAGTTGTTTATTAGGTCGCTAGATGGCGAGGCGAACCGACGACTGTGTCCTTAAATTGTTGATGATAGATGTCGCTGATGTACAAAATTGTAAACTAAAATAACTATTATATAATAAAGCAGCCAAATAAGTACAGCTACGAAACAACTGGTATTTTGTCAGCTGTATCGAGACTTTTGCAGGGAGTCAGGGACATGAAGCGTAAAGAGCTTTTTTTCAGTAGTTTTTACTCACAATTTTTTTTCACAGTTTATTTTACACTAGCTGTTTCTCGCGTCTTCGTCCGCGCGAAAATAAAAATGTTACTGTTACTCATAGATAATGCAACTATTGGTGAAAGAATTTTTGAAGTCGGTCCAGTAGTTTTTACGTTATTTCAATACATACAAAAATGGAAATATTTACTCTATAAAATATTAGTATAGAAGTATAGACATAAATTGAATGACACGTTACAGTTCTTAGAATTTCGTAGGCAGCCAATTAAGTCAATTAACAGTCAAGTTTAAAGTTTATTGCTAAATGAATAATTGAAGAAATATACTTCGATGTTTTACTTTAGTTTCTGACGCGATGAAATAAGAACGTTGCTTTATAGAATAAATTCAACAGTCTATTTTAGTATATCAAAATTAAAGTCATAAAAATACCTGATTGTCTATACTCTTATGATACTCTGAAGAAGAATAGAAATTTACAATGACCCCACCATCTCACAATAGAATGATTGACATAGATGTATAGTCTAAGAAGGATACCCAGCCTCGTGTGAGGGTCTGCTATCGCTTGGTTCTGTCAGAAAATTGTAAAATCTATATGGACATAGAAAATAGAACATGTAAGGGAGCTAATGAGCTATAATATTACTTATTCACTTTTTAAATATTAATTTTAATGGAAACATTTAATGTTAATAATGAGATTAAAAATTAATTTGAAATGTTTTAATTATAATAATTAAAATTTTCTGTTCTCCTATTCACGGCTGTAAAATCGTTATCTTCATTAAACACCCGCCTTTAGCTTAGACTCCTTTATTTGACGGGACCTTTTATATTTCAAAGGCTTAAAAGGATTATCAGCTTTTGCTAGCATCGGCTGATTCTCTCCATCTGGTCATTAATCTTCTCTCTATAGTTACTTGTTTATTTTCTCAGTGCACGGCTTTTAATAATTAAACGAGATTAGTTAAGCACAAAATGAACAATTTAGAAAATGACTCTAACCTGTTTTTGTAATAAAAATATTGAATTCTCATGAAATAATTGTAAATTCGTGGTTTTGAAGTTTTTCTTGATTTGAATAATATTACTATGGTAATAGGATCATAATAATAATTGCTTTATTTATTTCGTATTGTCATTGAAGCATGTCTTTGTGTTTTGTGAGCTTTGATCTTAATAAGGCGAGGTAATAATTTTGTTGGGCTCCAAAGGATTGATCCACAACAACGACGACCAATTAATGAAACGCCTTTGTTCTTGTGTTTGTCTTTCTGATGGATAACAAACTTACTTCTTCAGGTTAAATAATGTCACAATGTTATATATTTCTAATTAGGTGTAATATATATGATTTGATATAAATATTGAAATGAAATAATTTACAATTTAGTGAGCGAAGTGAGAGGAAAATTTTGAATTCTTACATATATTTCATGATAAAAATATTTGATGTATTCTTGTAAATCAATAAATAAATGAAATTAAAATATACAAATCACCTTTAACTTTTATTTTGATTTAGATATATGTTCATCTTCAACATTCGATATCATCTTTAATATGTCACGTTAGAAAAAAATATAAACGAAGAAGGTGAACATGGCCCGTGGCAAGTTAATGTTTCGAATATCGACATTGCACGTTCCTATTTTAAGCTCATGAAAAGTAAAAGGGTGGGGTAAGGTCTCGGGGTGGCGAAGGGGGTAGTTGGCATTCAACAGGCGGCGACGGTCGATACGGCCGGCGCCGCGGCGCAGCAACGTTACCTTACATACTACGTCCACCTCCTACCTTCTAAAGCCATCGCCACCTCCTACTTTAGTTGCAATCAACTTCACCGTTATATCGACACAATGGAATTATGTTGTTCATCTATTTTTACACGGAATCATTAATCGCGTGTTAAAAAATGGGAATTTACCTTCTAAAGATTAATGAAAAGAACAGTATTTCTGAATTACTATGCTTTGCTATTAGAGAGATAGAAAAATGTGAAGATCGGATGATTTCTATATGGAGCACTTAAATAGGAGTAGAGGACTATTAACAAGCATTAATAAAATTGCAGGAAGCTTAATAGTAAATCTTAGTATGACAGTAGGGAAAATTCTAATCCCAAAACAATTATAAGATAACATAGTTGTAGTTCATATTAGGTTTATATAGTTCCTTTGTATCCATATTTATCAAACGGAAGTTGACCTGGGTTCTTATTATACAATTTAGACAAATATATGGAAATCAATTGTTCCTTATTTATAAGCTACTAGCTGTTCCTGTGCGGCTTCATCCACGTGAAATTATAAAAAAAATCATTGTTTACCCAAATTTGTCAAATTATCAATTGCAAATGTCAAAATGACATGACATGATGACAAACCATGGCAACCCTGCTTCCTTGATGTTGGCAGCAATTTATGGTCTCTTTCCCACATTAGGGTTTTTATCCAAAATATTTACCCCTTAAGTTAAATGGCGTGAAAATATATAGCCTAAAGCGTAACGTAAGTGTAGGGCTTTTTATTAAAAAAAGAATTATTCAAAAATATGCTGGAACTGCTGACATCTTAGGCAACAAAGAAGTGTGTGTTTACGCTTTATTATATTGGTATATATATTTCCGAGTATCTCCGCCTACGTGCTACTTCGTTATAATTTAGCGAAATAAGGTCAAATTACGCTATCTTTACGAAGAAGACTTTTTATTATAAATATAAAAAGATCTCTTGAAATAGTCAATTCAGACAGGTAAATGTATTTTTGACCAATTTGATTCTTAAATCTATGTAAGATAGTAAACAAGCAATGTATTGCTTCTCATTATATACCACCGTATTGTTAGCTAGGGTTTCAAAGTAAAAGCGTAAACACTCGATCGCTGTCACTATAATGGTATTACGATCACAATGGAAGGAGATCTTAGCCCACTAACACATAAATTGGGGAAACGGAGCGTTTCTCGTATATATGTTTATGTTACCCGTTCAGGGACAGATGTTACAATCCGCGGCCGCCTCTCCCGATCGATACTTGCCGTCTGTGCCAAATATTAGAACGTGCTTGATAAAAGCACAAAGAAATTATTCTACTTAAGTGATTGATACCTTTCTGGAACAGGGCAACACAGTTTTATGTTTTTAAGGAATAAAATGTAGCGAACAAACTTGATAAAAAATGTAATAAAAATACCTTGGTATCAGTAATCTCTGCCTCTTGGTTTCGTGTATAATGTGATGAAAGTAAGTAGGTAAGTACGTAACTCTCTCTTAATTAAATTGTCGTTGTTAACTTGCTTTGAGTTATAGCGTGTTAAAATTGAAATAATGTACTTAATTTTGTATATTTTTTGCAAAGTAGAATAATCTAATAATTAAAATGTCAATCGTAAAGCAATAAAAATTTCATTTAACCGACTGCGCGTTCATAGCGGCAACACACCCAAAGGGGATAAAATAAAATTTATTATTTTATTCGAGGGATAAAATAATTTAACGCAATTTAATATTATCGGACTTTTGTAACAACTTCGGTAGTTTAATTAAGGGTTTGGAGATTTGTTCAGTCTAAAAGTTTAGCTAAAAGCATTGAAAGTATTTTTAGAGTTTGTCATTTGTATTATAGTGAAATTAATATAATTACGAAAAAGTTCAAATTATCTTTAAATAGGAAAAAAATAATAATTTAATGATCTCTATAGATAACTGTGATCTCATGTACATACATAATTACAAATATACATAGATATAGATAGACAGAGTTTTGAAAAATCAAATAGGTGAGCGTCTAAGATTATGTCTGATAAGTTTGTAACTTAGGTGTTTGATATATCTACTAATTAAAATGGCTGTGACGTCAGAGATTCGTTGATTCTTTTAACTATATTTTATGTATTAGTAACATAGGAAATAATTTTCTTACGTCTGTATTCCATACGTCTAATATCACGTCATGTACTAATTTTTCAAGATAGGATGAAAAAGGCACCGCCTTTTTCCTGACGGCAGTAAATTGAAATATGTATTTGAGCGAACTCATTACTTCGCGCCGTTCGGAATTTAATTCAGATTTTATATTAATTTGGAAGCCTGGACTGATATTCGAGTTTTGTAACAACGTACTAGAAGTTTTTAATAAACTTTAGTTATTAATTTTAAGTTAAAAGGCCTAGGCTTAATAATTTTGAATTGTTATATTTACATTCTTTAAACCATTTTGCGTAGGTTAGTATTTTTACGCAAATTAAGATATAGTTAGATTTTATTTTGAGATAAATTTGACATCTAGATTGATGAGAAGGGTAATGTATGATCTGTATTTAAGATTTACGCAGCATTTTCTTTATTTTTTACACAAATCGATCTAGCGATCAAACTGATAATTCGCAACAAAAAACAATATTGTCTTCAAAGATTACTACAAAGAAGAGGTTAATTTTCCTTTATCTAAACTCTGACAACGAAGCTGAACGCTGCGAGATTAAAATCTCAAAGCTTTCTGTCGAGTCAGGAGCACACGTTTGATGCGAAAAATAATAATGAAGCAACAAATGTTGCTATTTCTATTTTTTTTAATAAATTTATTTGTCAACGTCTTAGTATATTTATGTCAAGGCTCTATCTTAATTTAATATTATAGATGCGAATCTTTGGATGGAAGAATGTAAGTTATTATGTAAAAAAAGGCTTAGCTAGATGACATTTACAGAGATAGAATTCAGATTGGAATAGCACGTAAGGTACTCTACGTCTTTTTTTTAATCTTACGCGAATTTAGTTGCGGGCTAGCTAGAAATTAATATAAAACAATACCTATATCTCATTTAAGTGTTTTTTAATTATAATTAGTATAGTAAAATGTGAAAATGTTGTTAGATACTGTTAGTTAGATATAAGGTCGCAGTTTGGGTCGGGTTAAATTTATTCGAGGCCCGATGAAGGTTGACACGTACGAGTTATAATACTACTCCTACCTAGCTAAGAACTACTGAACTTTTTAATTAAAACCATGTTCTGTTAGTTTATCATTTAGTTTATTTTATTACTAAAATATTCCACTATATGAACAAGAATGTTTTGAGAACTATTTCGAAAACATTACAGAAAAATAAGTATTTCAAAAGTACATCACAACTTTATTTTATTTCAATTTGTAACTATTGATTTTAATATAATAACAATTGGTATCTATGTTCATACACCGGTAGAGCTAGACCTAGAAAGAGATGGATTGCGTGAAAGGTGACATGATCAAAAAGGGAGTGACAACTGAGATGACGTCTGATAGAGTTATGTGGAGGACAAAAACCTATTGCGCCGACCCTAAGGGAGTAGGATAAGGATTATGACATTTTTCAAAATAAATTAAAAAAAATTAAATGCCGTGTTTCAAGTTACAAATTCCCTTATTGAATTGTGGCACGCGATCGATTCTCTATTATTTATGCTTTTGTACGAACGTTTGCTCACAAAATTAGACATTTAATTGACAATAATAGCTTTGTGTCTAAATAATTGATAGCTATTGGGTGCGATCAATAACAAAAATTAAATAACAAAGACAACAAAATACAGTTATCTAGCTGATATTGTAAATGACTGATCGACTTTTTTTAATTTAATTGACAGAATTTTTTTTTTAACTTCTAAAGTGAGTCGTATGTGCTACATGGTATATAACATTGATACAATCCATGTAAATAACGAGAACAATTTCGCATTTCATTCAAGAACTGTAAAAGTACGCTTCATACAAAATTGAATAAAAGGTATAAATGCTTTCATAAGCTAAGTAAAAGCTTATGTTCAAACAAACAATTATGGACTTTATACTTCAGTCAGGGAGATACTGGGTTAAACATACGTGCTTTAACTACTTATTTGAAAGATAAAATGCGGTTAAGCACAAAATAAAAGTAAATGTTTGATGTAACTTAAACTTAATAAACATCGGGGTAATGTTGAGTCTAAAAAACAATTTTAACTTAATACTTATTTAGTTTATAACATGGTACAGCTTTTAAGTTGTTTTATTGGTTGAAATAAATTTTAATACGGTGAACACGCACAGTAATTCCCTTTTAGTTCTTTTCCAGATTCGAAGCGGCAACACATTAAACTTGTATGAGGGATCTAGGCCAAGTTTGCTTTGAAAGCCTTTATGTTGGAAATTATGAAGAGCGCGCATTTTATAACTTTGACCTTGACAAATGAAATAAAATTTTAATGTAGGAGCTTTGTTAATTGTTGCAATTGATTCAAAAAATATTGTTGTATTTCAATAAAATGACGTTATAATTGGCATGAAAGTTATTATTAATTTTTATTTCATTGAGATTTTATTTGATAGATAACTTCAAATTAAGTTTTATCGTATGAAAAAATTAAAGTAATCTATTTTTTTAGGCTGCCATTTAAAGACTAAATCTTCCGTTAAATGGAAGTTATTTTGGAATGAATTTCAATGTTTGAGATTAAATTTACCTTATTAAAATAATCCGAATATGGTTATGGATAATATGAAATTCGTGTATATTTTTATCAATTTCCAATAAAGATAATACATTATAACTTTTCGTATTCAATGGGAATGGTAATTTGTGTGCGCGTAGGGCGAGCCTTCAGCTTTCGTTTTTGTTGGAGCTTAAAACGTAGTTACACGGTGTTGTAAACATGTCTCGTTTTGTTTACACTAGAGCAGCTTTGTAACAATTTCTTTACGCCATTTTATCATCCATTTAAATTCAGTACGCCACTGAACATCTAATTGTCTATTTACAAGTCCAAAAATTGCTTAAAATATTAAATTAAGAAAAGTTTAGTTCTAGAAAATCTAAACAAAAAAGAATAGCCATAAAATAAATAATTATCCAAAATTTAGTTAAAATGTCGGCCTATCTCAAGCATTCTTTTGTTTTTTGTAATATCTGTGCAAAATTAATTAAAAAATGAAACGTCGTAATAGTCTACTTTAACTTCAGCAATACTTAATACAATAATAAACATTTATAAATCCTTTTTATTAAAAAAAAATCGAGACTAAATCAATACAGATTTACTGGGGGGTGTTTTAGTTTCAAGTTTCTATCAATTCGATCTGACGGTGGAGGCGCCGATAATCTGGTTCAGAGAGATACGAGTATACAGTCCTTTGATGTATCTTCGAAACAGACATCACAGTCGCCTATGAAACAATGGTCCAATTATACTATGTAAAATAATGAGCCATGATGGTGTCGTACATATTAACAACCTTCATTACAATGTCAAATAAGCTGAAGGTAGGTTTCACTCTGTTCAAATAAATTCGAATAAAAGGGCATTTGTGTTTTGTTTAATTATGAGAGTGAAAGAGATTATTAAAAGAAAATTTTAAATGAACGAATAATAATATGATAAGAGAAATTGAAAACAACAACATGTATGCAAACGTTGAAATAAAAAGAATAGGTTCCATTAACCGGTGTTGGCCGCGGAAAATTGTCTCGACACAGACACAATGCAATTACTGTCCTTGCCGCCGCAGCGCGGGACGTTTTCTTTTCACAAAGTGAATAACGACGTAGGTGGCTACTATAATATTTACTGTGAGAAAGCACACATTAACTTTCATATTTGAAACATAATAGCTACTCATAAATACTAGTAACTTTCACTCCACTTTTCGTTTATTTTAACAATAATAAATAACAATTTGCTCGTTTACTGGCGTAAAAATATCCAAAAATTATTAAGAAGTACTTGATTTTGAATCTTATGAAACGATTTATTTGTTAGCTGTCGTTATTTATTTAATACTCGCGTGGGCTATCTGTGGATACCTTACGTAGCGGAATACCCTCAGGATTACCGCCGTCACTTGGCTAGAATAAACGATCAGAATCAATCTCTGGGAAGCTACACATTAATCTTGATTAATCTAAAGTATTGCTCCTGCATAGATTGTCTATCACTTCAATGTTAATCATTTGAATTATCTTGTTGCCTGTGGATATTGCAAAGTAAATATTTCAGCTGATTTTTAACTTAATATTTTGGCCTTTCAAGTTTTAACGTTGCATATCTACCATTGGATTCACATACACTATCGTTGATATTGTTTGGAAAGGTATTCATGCTACAATAAGAATACCGCGGAAGGCTTAGTTAGTTCAGACTAAAGTCATACTTTATAATGTACTTTAACATACGTAAATGATTTTTATTTCATTTTTTATTTGAAGTTTCATGTAAATAGTCGGTTCGATAATTTCTCAGGTCAGCGAATTCAACTAAATATTTATAGGATTTCTCTTTTTAGCACATCAAAGCTGAAACAGATAAAGTAATACGCACATAAATTGACCCTTATTCATTTATTATTGCTCTCTGAGCGAGTACAGCTTTTGTTTTATTCATTCCTATTTTATTTATTAGTTAGTAGGTGGATAGTAAATAATTTTCTTTATTTTTTTTATCTCAAATATCATAAGATGGTATTATTCAAAATCCAGGTTTAAATAAATATAACTAACATTACAGTTTTGAATAAAATATTTCTTAAGATATGGAGGCGTAGCATTTGAATCGTTCATGGTTATAACGTAGAAATTATATGAAATATTTTCATGAAATCTTCATCTCATTTTTACAAAACTAGTATTAGAATATGAGATAAAAGTCAATTCAATTTGTTATCGAGCGTAACGAACCCGAAGAGCTCCAGGCTTCGTTATGTTCTGACTTTTATTAACTATATTATTTACTTCTATTACTTTACTAGGTTAAACAAAAATAAATTGATACACTACGACTCCGTATGACATCACGAAGGACCTTACATCTTAAAGTAGTGACGATTATAATTGTATATAACATGTTAAACCACTATGAAAATATCTTTATTTAGCTTATTAAAATGTATTAATTTTTAATAATTAGCACCTAAAAAGATTACCATCATCCTTACGATTCGCCAAAATATAAAAAGGCTTCAGTGAGATAAGTCGATTCCTTCCCAGACTGTTAACCTTGACCTACAACTTGATCAACCTTTCACATTTTATAAATATTTTTCGCAACTTTTTATACTGGTATTTTATTTTAATTTCGTATTTAAGGTATTAAATAAATAAATTACAAAATGCCTTACTCAGTTCTTACATTAAAAAACTGTACTATATTTATATCAATAAATGTATTAAGTCGTTAATATCTCAATTTTAAATATTCAGGAATTTACTATAAATGCAAATTCCAAATATCTATAATTTAAAAAGAGCTCTCGAAGTCAATAAAAATTAACTGTAGTAGTTACTTTGTAAACTGTTTCGCTCGAGGACTTTTAAAGTAGCCTGATCGATATCTACACCATGCATAATAAAAGTGTTCGATCCATTCGCCAGCGGCAGCGCTGCTTAGTCTCACCACTATGAATTTTAAATGACTCTACAATTGAATTTTGCTAATCAAGTTTTCTTTTAAAACAAATACATATGTTTCAAGAACACGTCGTAATTTCGATCTAACTTTTCAGTTTAATAATTGTTTTTGATTAAGTCTTTTAGATGGAATTTCCTAGATTTGTTGATCATGTCTTCTCTCTTAAAAGCGTCGTTCTACATTCCTTCATTAATACCAGTCTGAGTTGAGAAAAGAAAATAATTAAATGAAGTTTCTTAGCCATCAATCGTACCAGTCCAAGTTTTCTTCTCGTCCGTTTGTACCTATCTTAAAAACAATAAAGTATATAAAGTTCAGATTCGTTACGTCAGTTCGTGAATTTTAGAAACTTAACGCCTTAAGAGTATAAATTACTTCCACTGAGTTTGGTCATCTTGAAAACAAAAACGATGTTCTAGAAGGATTACACTTTTGTTAAATTTTGCTTGTTATGTTTTTGGATACAGTTTTAAGTTATTTTCGTAGGATAATTTTTATCATATCAATTTGAGTTATTTCAAGGGAAATTTACTTATTGACGCAGGTTATTGTTGACTAAAATGATAATTAGTTAGTACTGAATTGTGGGCGAAGAAATTACGATTATCATTTTTTTTAAACTTTCCGCATTAGCGAGAAGTTTAGTTGAATTGCTATGCAATTATTTCAGCCCCTTGTGACGTAACGTCTCACACGGACGAATTATACATAGTTT
Organism: Papilio memnon; assembly: GCA_003118335.3. Lineage (NCBI taxonomy): Eukaryota > Metazoa > Arthropoda > Insecta > Lepidoptera > Papilionidae > Papilio > Papilio memnon. Next base: position 5,215,055 of record LD688955.1, on the reverse strand, counting down.
TTTGCATCCCTTTAATTTAAGAACTTGAACATTTTAATTACTACGTGGTCTTTAGTCTCTAATACGAATATAACATCATGTACATTAAAGACACGTGTGTAAGTTTATGAACTACGCATTGGGATTACACTGAAAATTCAATCTTTTTAAAAAATAATTATCTATTGCCGTGGGCGTAGCGAGCGAATAGGAATTTTAATATCGTCCTCATAAAACATAATTTTAGAGCCAACAGGCTACGGTCAAATATTTTAATAGCGGTAAAATGTGTCTTTTAATATTAGCATAATATTTTAAGAGAAAATGACACTCCCACTTATAAGCAGTTAGGATAAACTTGAAGGTTTAACCTTTCAAGTTCAAACGACCCTTACATTAAATAAAAAAATATGTAACACAATTACCAAAATCAAAAATCTTACAGCGGACTGCAATATTAGCGATCGGTAACACCTAAATATGCAATGACGTATATTTCAGTGTTTACTTTTCAGTTCTGAATCTTACAGAGATGTATATCACCATTATTTCTTATTATGTACCTAAATACATGTTCCCTAATTACATTTCGTCAAATTAATATTAGGTATTGTATATGTTAATCTATTTGAATCCGCATTTATCAATATCCAGGCCGAGGACATTACTTCAAAATTACCAAAAAAAAAAAGATTATTCATGAAATGAAATAAAAATCTATCATGGAACTAGATATTTATCACGTTACGCTCAATTTGACACGTAGCGATTTAAATTGAAAAGTTCGCAGTTGCCGAGCACGTTATTGTTATAATGGACGACGTTGTCCCAGCGACCGGCGCGCGGCCGCCTGCCTATTGATTGAATAATAACGACCTGTAAAATACATTACATTTGTATGTTATTTTATACGCACTATATTGCAACGTGTAAAATTTAGTTTGAATTGTATTATAACCACTATTTCTATTAACACTGTGTATCATTTACCTCTTTTCTCTATCAAAGCGAACCCTCTCTTTGTTTATCGTCACAAATGCTAAAGAGTCAAGTTTAAAGCCTGACAATTTGTGACACTAAGAACCATACTTGAACAGATACAGGTAAGAAACGAAAAAATTATCAATGTTTTTCTCTTATGTTATGTCAAAGTAAGCAGTGCGTTGAAGTGGTAAATTCATATTATAAGCTATATTAAAAAGTAAAAAAAGAACCAGGAGTTCAGTGGGTGAATGCACATTATTCAATCCAGCTGGTCTGCTGCCGTTACACAATCAATTCATTCGTGTTTGTTATAGGAAGCACTTCCATTAACTGATGAAAGTATTCTTCCATGCATTTTTATTTACATTTATCGAACCGAATAATTCAACTGGATATCGCGCTGTGAAAATAAATCACTATCGATATTTGAAACTGTTTGATTGAAGGTTTTTATTAACTTTGCATTTTTTATCTGGATATAGGCGGATGAAAATAAAAACTAAGCAAACCAATAGACATAACTCAGTACACTTTTGGCGTTCAACCGAGAGACTAAATTAAATCCATATATTAACTATATCGTATTATTAGCTTTTTCCCGCGATTTCGCCTGTGTGCAATTTAAAGAAAACTAAATCAAGTAGCCTATGTGTTCTTCCAGACTATGCTCTACACCTATGGCAAATTTCATAGAGATCCTTACAGCAGTTTTGGCTACAAACTCTAACAAACATCCAACTATACTTTCGCATTTATAATATTAGTAAGATTCATTCTTTCACCATTAAATAGCAACAATAAACTATCTTTATCCAACAATACACGAGTAGTTAACTATATTGTTTATATTAAAGTGAGTAGTTATACGAAGTTTAAAAAACATCTACATTTCAGCATAAATTCGTAAAACATTGGAAGTAAAAGGAGAACAAAGTTGGTAATTTAATTTTACCTAAACCTACACGTTAGAGGGCACATCGTGTGTTCCTTACACTAAATTTGCCACGGGCGTACGTCTTTCATGGACGTAAAAGCTAATTGAGGAAACTTTTATAAGGGCCTCTTTCATTAATTACGTAGGTAACGAAAGAGTTTAGGAAAAGACTGGGAAATAAATTCGAATCACGTCAAAAACTAAAATGTTTAATTATATTACGTAATGACGTATATAATTCATATCTCCCGAGATTGTAAATAAATGTATGACGTTTTCCTGATTCGATCCGAAGAGAGTAACGAAGGGATTTTGTTCTTAGGGAATAATCCGGTCTAGCAACGGTCTTTTATTACAATATGTGAGATTGCCTTTGTTACTTGAAGGATTTTGTCTCAGAAAAAATTCTAAATTCTTGTAAAAAATTTAATCCTTTGTAATACTTCTATTGTCATCATTGTATGTACAAATATATTAACTTCTGCTATAATCTCAGTTTAACAGATATACCGCAAATCCTTTGATGTAATTTTGAAACTGACAGGAGCTCTTGTCTCATAGATTGACCGCAAGATCTAAAACAGATAGTATTTGTCACAGCTACT
>LD688955.1:5194568-5211818 GCA_003118335.3 Papilio memnon | reverse complement strand
ATTTTGAACTTTTACTTAACTTTGATTTTGCCTCCCTTTTCGGTACAAAAACATAGTATTGACTTCTCAATATTGCGAGGCGTCCACACCATTTTCCTTACGGGTATTTTATGTAGCCTTTTATAATATAGCCTTTTATAAATTAGTTGTGTAGTGTAATTGGATAGAGTAAAATACGTTTAGATTCGTAACATTTAAATCGCATTAAAACTTCTATTTGCTGTAGCAGTCTTCGTTCTATTTAAATCAGACGCAATTAACGACTCGAGCCGACGCTAAATCTTATTTGTTAAACACTTTGAAATCAAATGAGAAAATCGGTAGCCGGGTTTGCGCTGAGCAAGGATTTAGAGCGTACACATAACCAATATTATTAATTTGAACATTTGTTGTCGTCTTTATTACAGTCTAAATTATATTGGAGATTAATTTGAAATTTTATTTCAATTGTTTCAAGTTTATTACAAATACATTTATTTTGTAGCAACGGACAACTTATTTAACAAGGTGATTAATTTAAAATGTACAAATAACACTTTGTTTTACCATAAGTACGTTATTAAGTTAAGCTATAAGGTAAGAAAGTTACATAAAATTTTAAAATGCGGAAAATATGTCTTATGTTGAAAGTAAAGTAGAAAAGTTAAATAAATAAAGTTTTAAAATCCAATTTCTTTCCGTTCAAATTTAAAGCCTAGTAATGAGCTTTAAAACTGTGCTAAAAAGTTTTTGTAAGTTCTAGGTTGATTTTCCTCTCATAATTTCAAGAGAAGACATTTATGAGATGAAATTTTCTACTTTTAGGTATTCAACTTTTAAAAAAAAGTAATAACCTTTTGTAAGGAAATTAAAAACATATCCAAGTGTAAAAATTAGTATGTAACATCCTTATAATATAATAAAGATTTTCTTTGATCGAAATTTCGCGGACGCACATTGGAATTTAAATATCACTGATCAATGTATAAACGCTTCAAAGATAACAGCGATAATCATAACGGATCGGCAAATCATTGGAGGGCATAATTTTAAATCGTGTATTTGCGGTATTTCTTTATTAATTGATTCCAGTTAAAACCACGGACGTTCGCTCTTTCATGAAAAGGTATCATAATGAATGTATTCTAAAAATATTTTCACAAATGTACAATCCAAATAATTTAAGTTCGATTCCGCGTATTATTATTAAATATAATTTTTACTTAACACTCCTTCGCGATTTATTTGTAAGACAATTATACGAATACAAAATTCACTTGCCAACAAAATTTTGCTCTTAACTTTGCAGCATTACTTTAAACTTTGAAATAGTTTGCTGAAAGAGAACTGGAAGCCGATTCATCATTCCACATTCTATATTTTTCTTTTACAATGCTAGACTCGATTCTGAAATCAGTAATGCTTAGAGCTACTACGAAGAACTTTCAAAATCTTTAATGCAATCTTCATTAAGTTCCACCAAAAATGCGAACAACAAAATAAGGAACAAATAAGCGTTTAAAATGATTGATAATAAAATATATTTCGCGGAAATCCTTTTAATTTTTTTACCCTTTAGTGGTCATTAATTTACCGTAACATTGTGTGTTAATGACAAAAAGTGTAAAAAACGAGTCTCCAATACATTAACGGTCGATGTTCGTGTAAAATAACATCAATCTCGATTAAAAGTGCAACCCGCAAATCCCTTTGACGAAGCTTTGCTGATCGGCGTGTATCCCTTGTCGCTTTTTTATTGCAAACACAAAATGTCAATCGTTTGAGCGCTTTATGAGTTTCTTTTTTCGGAAAGTTTTAAATGTTGTAAAATATAAAAAGGTAAAAGGAACAGTAACATTTATTGCTACATATTCGATAGAAAAATAGTTTACATTATTCAAGTAAAAACATAGAAGTTAGAATTGATACCAAATAAGCATTTCTACACCGATTAGAATAGTACACTTGTTGTAGGTATTGTATTTTTTTACTATCCATTGAACAAGCATGTCAACGCACCTTTAACAAAAGCCAACACGAGTTCGAAATAGCGCGCACAATGGAAGAACCGAATAGCGCAGAATACAGCTCCGGACAATTTACTCGTCCCATTATACCAGTAACTAGGATTCCGTGGAGTACATCATCGATATTACATCACAATGAATGTAGAAACAGCTGTTAACATTAAAAGCGACCTTAAAACACGCTTCGTAAGCACCTTTTACAATCTGACAGAGGTCAAAATTTACAAAAGAAGTTTGGAGGTTAAGCCTGGCCTTATCAGTTAAGACGCTTTACATAACTAAATGTCGTTTCTGTATTAGACTGTTATTCTCTTAAAAGAGAGAATAATTAAATGTACATACACCGGTGGTGCAGTCTGTACCCAAAGGATCTTTTCCCCACTAAAAAGTTGAATCGTCTAAAACTCCTATACTCTGTTCTTATAGTCGCAAATGTGAAAAGGAACCTGTCACGTTATATTAGGAGAACGGCTTGCTGGAAGCCTCCTTTCAACACAACGTATTAGTAAATATCTAACTGAAAAGTCATAAAGTAATCCTATAATTTTTGATACAGATGCTGTCGTGCAATAAAATACTGTAACAAAGAAGCAATATTTTGTATAACAAAGCGTTAGTAATTGTAGCGCAGCACACCCGGCGCCGTTTCCTGCCCACCGGTAAGAACGAGCGCGATTTATTTGTTTCACAACCATTTCCCCAATTTATACAACTTTGTAAAACAAAAACATGTATGTTGTTATTTAATAGTAAACGCAACGTATAAATATCGACAATATATACATATGTGTTAATATAGTCTTTTACAAAAAAAGAAAGGCATCGATGGATTTTATAAATGTCTATGGTAATTTCTAATTTTCGGAATGATGTGATTGGTTGAATATAGTGCACAAGATTAATGTGTGTTGTTAAACCAAAGCGTCATCTATGCCAACGGATATAACTTGAGAGGTTATGAACAAAGTCGTAGAGCACTTGAATTTCATATCGCTTACTCGAGTAACGTCGCTCGTAGCGTTAGTGGGCTAGGTTAGTTATCCTTAGAGCTTCAAACGCCATTTTCATCATGATCCCTGCATTGTCGCGAACAATGCGTTCGAACGACGCGACTTAAGTCTTCCTTCATTGTGTTTGCTCTTCGGATTCGATTAAAACTCTGGTTCATTATTTACTTTGGTTACGGTATTGATACGATATACTTGAATCTCTTAATGATAATCAAATCTTACAAGTCAAATATGAAAGAAAATTAAGAATTTAAAATTCGAATATTAGATGAACTTCTTTGCTTAATTCGTTGGTAATCATTTAACATCAGAGACTATATACTACTATTGTCTACTGACTGTTGCCTAATGAATTGTTACATCTTGATGATCGAACAGACATTTTGGTATGAATGACGAAGTGTTATCTGTACTTATTAGTTCATTTTTTTTTACTTTTGTTACAGGTACGTGTTACTAATGTTATACTTCGTGTACCAAACATATGGCTTACCGAGGAATACTTTCGACTCCAGGTATTTTAACACTTTTTAAAAACATACGCACACACAGAAAACATATCTTACTATCTTACTTCTTACTTCTTATCTTACTAATATTATAAAGGCGAAAGTTTAGATGGATGGATGGATGGATGGATAGATGGATGGATGGATGGATGGATGTTTGTTAGAGTTTGTAGCCTAAACGGCTGAACGGATTACGATGAAATTTGGTATAGATGTAAAGGATAGTCTGGAAGAACACATAGGCTACTGACTTTTGTTTTTTTTTAATTCCACGCGGACGGAGTCGCGGGCGAAAACTAGTATAATAATATGTAACAGTAATTGTATGTCATTTTACTTACTTGCACGAAAGAGTTATATTTAACATCATGAATAGGGACATCTTAACAAAATTATAGAAACATTTTGCTTAAGCTGTAAGTCGAAGTTCTAAACCGGAAAAGCGCGCTGCAACCATCTAACAACTATGAGATCGCGAGTGCAATACATTATGGTCGACCGATAATGACAATGAAACGAATTGCAAATTACATTTCAGTGTGATGCCAGCCAGACAATAATAACCGCCGGAGCTCGAAAATAAACATAGTCATAACATAAAACATAGTCGAGCGTTATTTATTCGTGTCAGGACGCACAGGTGTGACGCTTGCGCCACGCACCATTGCCAAAGTAAACTTTTTGTTACACAAATGTTGCTTCTCAGCGTTGTTAATTATTTCCAGTTATCTACAGCTTTTTATAGGATAAAAAGCGATAAGTAGTATATTGTAAAGACAGACTGTCAATATTTAATGTTAAGAAGCTACTGGGCGGAAGAGATGTTTTCATATTGATTTTGCCACTTTCTTAATTATACTTTTCGACATTATTCTCAACACAAACGGAATCTGTACTTTATAATGTTTATTAAGAGTTAAGTATTTTCCGTCAAAGAATATAGAGTGTAACTTAAAACTCGAGTAAATTATGAGAAGCGTTTAATTATAACGTAAGTACATTTGAATGAATGACATTTTAAATAGACTTTAGAAATAAAATAAACCATCTTAATATTAAGATGATCTGAAATTAATATACGAGTAAGTAACAATATATTGGGTTTTATTTAAAGATACTAAAACATATAATAAGTGTTATACTGGCAAAGGAACCTTAAAAGAAAAGAGGAAAAAAATGTATTAAAGCACGTAGCGGGCGTAAGTTATTTTGCGAATGAATGTTTCACGTGATGACTTATATAAAATCTCTATATTGTATAATAAAACTGGCAGCCGCTCTCGGTGTATTAACCTTAGCAAACGGGATATAAAAAAAAATGTATCGGTTACCAATTTTATGCCTCATGTTAATAAATATTTTTAATCTACGTTTTGTAAATTAAATAAATAAATGACTAACAAACAACGAACGAATCGATTTTTAACTTCAGGGATACTTATATTTATTTCCGAAAGGTTTCAGTGTAAAAAGCATATTCACAACCCTATAACTTTTCATAAATATTTCATCTTTTAAGTGCTTAAGTAAATGACGCCGTATCTCTGTCGGGAGGCGTTCTCATTCATCTCAATATGGATGACGCAGCTAGGTTTAATTTAGAAATGCGTAACTTATTAGTCTGATAATTAAGACATTATCTTACCTTGAAATTACGTCACTTCACGAAGAGCGTACGATTTCTAACGAGCTCTTTGTCGATTAATGCTTACTCTCATTATTCTCTAATTCCAAGTGTTCATGTATTAAAATCAACCGGAATCCTAAAACGTTTTGGTTGCATATCGTCGACCTTAGAGTTATAAATAGTGATAGATTTGTTTTGCAAATTGACGCTACGATAAGCACCACACCTCGGAGCGTTGCCTTTGATACATTGCCCGCTATAACCACCTTGACGTGTCTGCAAGTTGTGTTCTATCAGCAACATGTAACCGTGCAATACAAGCCAATAAATAAGATATTAATATCAGACAAAAAGACGTAACGTACAAAGACGTGAATAATGTTATGTGGCTACGGTGCTGCTATCTATGCTGATGAATTTGCAAATGTTAAATAGAACAGAGGAAACAGTCGACAAACGAATTGACAATGATCTGCTAAAATAAAGCTTCACACATCTCTACTTTACTAATTTACAACAAATTGACTTGTTTATTGAATTACGAAAATGGCAATGATTAACCAGTAACGCGAAGGTAATATTTGTACACTTTCGATTGTTAGTCTAAGAAATCTCTTGAAATAGGACATTTTCCTCTACATTTATTTCCTCATCTAAAATAACTAAGGAGTTTTGCATATATTATCGAATAGTTGCAATTACTCACATCTACTATTATCCTATTAAAATTGACTTCTGTATTAGGAGCTTGGTTTGATTAAAATACGTTATATTTCCGTAAATTAGAATTGTAACACTAAAGTAATACGACTTCCTATTCTCGTGTTCAAATAGAAATTTGTAAGGCCAGATTGACTTTTCAATTAACATCCTCTTAACAATTACCATGCATGTTTGTGTAAACTAAGACGTAGAATACATTTACATGTTCACAGTGTTGCTTTAGAATTTACCAATATTAACGGAAGTGTTAGCACTCATATGTTTCCGGGATTCTATGAATACGTAAGTAATCGTTGAATAAATTTAATTTATTTAGATACATTATGTAATGGAATAAATGACTTTCTTGTGAATTGAGTAGACTGAAATAATGTTCTTTAATATTTAAAACATTATTCATTTTAAATCTGCTTATCATTTGAATATTATTGAAGGGATTCTTGTTAGTGACAATAAAAATTTCTTTTTATAGATAACATTTAGCTATTACTTTTAATCGCTTTAGGATATAATAAACGTACTCTAGGGATTATACAATAACAAACTATGTCTAGATAAAAAGGATAGAAACACGTACAATAGTGATCTAACAGCAGGCAGGCCGGTAAGAAAACACAGCATCCCTGACTACGTAACGTCCATGGGAATGAACGCTACGCGGGGTGAAAACCCTTTAGCGGTCGCACAAAAACATAAGGGACCGGCTTCGGGCAAGGTAAATGGGAATTAAGAGGGAAGGTTCAAGGGCTAGAATCGTAGGTGGTGCGCAGAGTGGATTGTATGTGCGTCTCGCTCGCGGCGGTGGCGGCGGCGTCGCGGCGGGCGGCGCGGCAGCCTGCAGCGCAGAGCGGACAGTCGCGGTCCGCCCGCCGCGAGACGCGACGTCCAGGGCTGCTCCGCCGCGCGCCTAACGCGCATCTTAACTACGCGCGAGTGATGCTCTGCTCTGCCTCTCTAACCTGAGCCCCTCTGCCTTGGCCTCTCGACTCTTTGCTTCTTTCAATGGCACAATATCTAGTACAGTGTGTTACTGGAACATTGTTACATATTAGCACCGCTCTGTGAAAATATACATGCCTATCACAGTTATGTGATTTCGTGAACGTGTTCTCTTTTCTAGTGAGTTGTATGGTAGATTCTAGCAGATGTATTGACGTAACATATTTTTTTTTATCATTATATGTCAATAGCGATTTTATCATCATAATATGCGACGTAATATACGATTGAACAGAACCATTAGTATACTACGTAGGTTAGTAATAACAGATATACAAAATGTCCTAGGTTTTAATAAAATACTAAACAAAACATGATAGATTAAGCATAAAGTAAATGAAACAATCTAATCAGGTCTACATAATCTTAAAGACCAATATCGATTTTAGAGTATTGGTTACTTGTTGAATGTTTGCAAACACAGAGCTCAACTCAAACATGAAGTCCTACAATATTACACTCAAGAGTAATGGGACAAAACATAACAGATATATATCATCGGAACCGATTTATATCAGGTTTTGGGAAAAAATAGCTTGTAACGTGCAACAGGCACGTTTGTCGATAAAAATAACAAAAAAATCGTCACAAACGACACAGAGATTATGTTACTACATCTGAGATAAGATATAACAACAACGTTTAATTTTATCTCAGGCTATAGGTAGTATGTAAGTAGATTAAAAATAGATGCAGCCATTAGCTGGTCATATCTAACCGCTGCTGATTTTTATGTTAACTTTTATTATAATATGAACAGATATTTTGTTGGTTTGTTGACGGATAATGCGCTGTATCACTGCAAACATACGAATCTTTTTTTTCGAATGCAATTAATAAACACGAACGCGTTTTGCAAACATAAAAGGGGTAGGCAGAGATTATAGATTTCTACGGTCAATCATTTGCGTATTACATCTTGGTATATATCTATGCATAATATGCTACGAGTAAGCTTAATATCACCTTAAGTTACCACGCAAATCCAACAATTGTTAATATACTTTGAATGTGATAACACTGTATATAAACGGTGAAGCACTTAGGTATAAAAAGGAGAGCGTCAGTGCCAATTTTGCAAAGTTATCATCAAAAATGATTTAGCAATTGAACCCAGTGACCGCTCAACTAGAAGTAATTGGTTGTGTTTGAGTTCTGATGACGGCGTATTTGTTCTAGCTGTCAATTTATACAGAACCCATTTGCCGGCCGGTCCGGTCGTCTCTATTTATTACATTGTTCATTGTATCGACTCGGTTTGCCAGTGGCCAGTCCTTGTATGGGCGTGTTCAGTAAATTTACATTAATACAATTGAGGTCACATATTACGCCATTCTCGATGTGTTCCATTAAAGATTAACAATTTCATGCTACGGTTCTGACGCTTATTGCATTTTAATTGTGTTTACTTAAATATTTTTGAAAAAAAACATTGATGTTTAAATGGTAATTGATAATGTAGAAGGGATAATCTCAGCTTACCTCTTTAAGGCAAAGAGTGATCTTTAGCCTGACATAGAAGATTTTATGATATAAGTTTATATTTTCAGTAAAACTTTAAAGAACTGGAATGGATGTTGTTTAAAGTCAATTAATCTGTGAGTCTTTTCGGTACCAAATTTTAGCAAAATATGAAACTTTATAATTGAAAATAAACTGTGAAAATGTACTGAGAAAAGTAAAATTGAGTCAAGGATTTAAGAAGATATTCCAAGATATAAATTTAATAAGAATTCGAATTATGTGTGGTAGTGATTATATTTAACTCACATATATTTATCACATTATTAAAATGTCGCACATTTGCTACGAAATAACTCGAGCTGAGTTAGCGTGGCATCGAAAACAAATTTTTATAACATTTCTTTAAACAGTTTCGCGTTACTTTTTTCTATCAAATTTAAACTGCAAACGTTTTATTATTTGCAATTAAAATTTGCTTCTAGATGTTTACATGGTAGATGCATTGATAACAAAATAATCGAAAGTACATTCGATCGGAATGTTGGGAAGTTACAAGTTACCAAATTAAAGAGCCAAACGTAACTTCGTTCTTAGCGGCATTATTATCATAGTTAAAGAAAACGTCAGTTTCCACTGGCAAAAAAATCTGTACATGTTTTTTTTTAATAAAAATCGGCAATTCTATTTTTGTTTTTTGGTCGTGGAAACTTACGATAAACTACAAAACGAACACAGTAAAAACATTTCTTAGTTAACCGTAATCCGTACAGAATGTTGACGTTTGTTGAATGATTCTGTGTAAAATGTATCCACATTTCTTTTATCTTCATTAATCTCACGCTATATTCAAATGCAATGTCAATGGTTGGCGTGTGCCGCTTCGAAATTAATAAATCAATGATAAACGACTGTGGCTCTAATTGGCGGATCGCCAACATTTTCTCACGAATCATTTTATTAGCAGGTCTCGCGATGCGTTTCGTTCTAGACAGCCGATGACACGCGCCTTCAATGCATCTTCGTTTATTTAGCCACTCTCAATATATCATGTTGCTTTCATGAAACGATTCATATTGTTTTAGATAATCTTTTGAAAAGAAAATAGTCGAAGAATATTCTATGAACACAGTATTATATTAGTTCAATATATTTGAGGCTCATTGACTTTCAATACATTTCATAATATTCAATCCAATCTGGAAATTGGAATGCCAGTTGCCTCGGCCGGTAAATACTTGACTGTAACCACTTTGCATTGCTGATCGTCTGTTGTTAGCTAGTTGATTCAGATATCTTTCATGGACTCTATTTAAACAAGTAGATATAAATTGTTTTATAGTAATTCGGTACTATAACTTAGCTGAAAATTCCGTAAAATTACAGAATCAATCTGAAGATCTTACATCAGACTGACATATCAATACTTTAACTTCGCTAACTTCCAAGACTGAAGTAGAACTTTATACTTGTTACTCTCTGCTTGTTATACCTTTAAGTGCCAAAAGTTATTTAGATTTCTTCGTCGTGTACACTCGCCGGAAATAGTGATATCTAAGTGGTGTGAACATTGTTAATGTGCGCGATTGTAGCCGTGGAGAGGTTGTGCGAGTTAGTTATTGTTGAGGAGACGCCGTGCGCTTTGGATTGTAGCGCTGTGACGGCTCCAAAGTGGTCGGAGGCGGGGTCTTCCGTTGCTGCGTGCCCTGGTGCGGGGCGCGCGCGGCGGCGCCCGTCGACGACGCCGACTATGCCTTGAGAGAGGGCAGCCCGCAACTATCCCAAGAAGAATACGGTAAGTTCTATCATTTACCTTATTCATAGTCTAAGTATTATGTATTCTAAGGTAACAAACTCTATTTAAAACTTTAATGGACGTAGGTATTGCTGACATAATGAATATTGCATATTGCTCTTAGACGACTAATTGAGTATTCAAGTCACAGCGAGCGTAACGTAAATACAATGTAGACATTATCATCGTAGATACCAATTCTACAACTGGATATAGTTACAGTATAATCAAAAGCAGGATTGAATGAATGATATCTAGCGAACTAGATTTTGATATCTCATACGAGAAAACTAATATCAAAATTTAATGAGTTCTAGTCGAATCTCATCTGGGTATGATATCATTTGACATAGTAACGATTATATTTATAGTTGATTCATAAGTAGCATAATTTATTCAACTAGTCGTTTAAATGCTAATAGTGGATTGCATTTAAATTGTCGCTAAGCACATACGACCTTAACGATCATTAAGCGTGGTCGCGGCTTTGGTGTAGCTCTTAATTATGCTGAGTCACAAATGCTAGCGTATGTTAGCGTGTACTAGCGTACGCAGTTTTAAACGAACGTTACCACAATACCACGCCTCCCTCTGTTTACATGTACGAAATGTTTTTCACAACAAATTTTTGGTCACGCTTTGTTTAGATTAACAAGTAATAAAAAATATAATTACGTCTATTGTTTTACATTAAGCATACAATATTAAAATAAATCGCGTTTTTTTATAAATTTTTTTACTTTGAAAATTTTATCGCCATCTTCATAATTTATAAGTCATTATAATTCTGTTTAGGTTCTTAACAAAGACCTTTAACTTGTAATAGAAATTAGAATTTATTTAGTGTAATATTTTTTACCTAAGTCTTTTGAAGGAACAGAAGAAAAGGTTTATTTTTTGTATTATTAAAATAAGTTATTTGTTTGGACCATTAAATTTAAGTAATACATTCACATTTTACTTCAAAGCGTTTAGTTCAAAGAATAATTGGTATAAAATCAATGCTACAAGAGTCAATATATTTGTCATTTTAATTGTAGGTATTATTATAGGGATTTCTCTTTACACATTTCACTATTAACCACAAATTCATCATCAAATTATTCTTTTGCTTTCTTTCTGAATTACTCGAAATAATTAATGACCTCTCGACAAATTAATACAATTCAATTTAGTAACCATTTGGTCACGCTACGAAATTTAAATGAAACGTAGCACGCATGGATTGACTTGAGCACTGTCTTTCAAATTACTTAAACTTAAAATATAACTATAGATGTATTGTTTTCTTGGCAATAATAGTTTTTTTTTTCAAGAAATTTCATGTTTATACAAGCGAACTCGAATGACTTATTTATTTTATTGCGTAGCAAATACATTTACGTTTGATGACATTCTTTTCGGTTTTAATGTTCTACCCGCATTTTATCGTTATATTTAGTTAACATATTAGTTAGGAAACTGTTTAGTTCATAATTATGTAGTTATAGACTTTTTATCGAAAACATCGAACTGCAAACCTTTACGTTTATTGACCGAAATAGAAAGTCAATTCCATGGATTTTGTGGCTATCGGAAAATAGATACAACGGCAAGTAAAATAATTTATAATATCTCGTGTTTTAATCCTTAAAGTTTAGAGGGATGGATAGATGGTTCTAAGAATTTGTAGCCTAAACTGAGCGGATATTGTTGAAATTTGACATACAGGTAAAGCATTGTTTGGAAGAACACATATGCATTGGCTAGTTACTTTTGTTTTTTTGAATTCCACGCAGACGCAGTCGCGGGCGAAAGTTAGTATTATCTATTTTGTAATAATTGTATTATGTACTTTGGCAGCATTTTCTAATGCAAAGCATAAGTAGAGCTACAATATTTTTAACGTTACTGCTTATAAAATGTTAATTAACGTACACTCGAATTTAATTCCTAATTAATGCAGGGTTGCTGTAAAATTGCAATTAACACACGAAGTTATCTTTATGAAATCGTGGGTGTTACTTTAATTGCATGCAAATCAAGCTTCCGTATAATTCTTCATGAATAACGTATGTTATTAATATTGACATCGATATCTAAAGTGCGATTTAAACACGAGGAGAAGGATTATAAAGTAAGGATTTCACGGCGGAGGAGACGCACAGGAAGGGGAAATATTCTCTTTATATGTGTCTTCGCTTCCGTGGATAAGGGTAGGCAACGCATCTGCAATTACAGCTTTCTATGGGTCTATTGCCATCTTATATTGTAAAAAAATGGTTTAATTCAACCTTTTGCTAAATCCATAGAAATAACAAAACAGTTTTACAATAAATAAAGTTTATTTATGATAATCGATGCGATGAGACGCGACGCGGACGGAGGAAAGCGCTCTGCCGGATATTGCCGACAGTCGCCTGAAGGTTGTTGTTGCTGCATTTCAATACTTATCTCGACGTATGTAATAGAAAATGTACTATGACATGTTATGTAAATTTATATTGATTTTGTGTATTTCCTTTTCAGTAATAGTTATTTACTACATATAAATTTTATAAACTCGATACGTCTTGTATTATTTTCTTACGAACAAGTTATTTTGTAACGATATTCCATTGAAAGACCTTGAAATTACGCCGGATGTTATGTTTAACTTGCGGCAATTCTAATTGTCTATATTTGACACTAGCTGTTGCTCGTGACTTCGCCCACGTGAAATTATAAAACATAGCCTATGTTACTCAGGCATAAATTACCTTTCTAACGGTGAAAGAATTTTTAAAATCGGCCCAGTAGTTTTTATTTCAATACATACAAAAATACAAAAATACAAAAATACAAAGTTTTCCTCTTTATAATATTAGTATAGATAGGTTTTGGCATAGTATTTTTTTATAACATCCGGCATTAAAATATTATTTGTTATTAAAAAAAAACGGTGGAAGTTACATGTGTGTGGTAGAGATAGCGGAGAGCGCGACCGATCGATGTCTGACGCCGCGACTGAAGTACCGCCGACTATTTTAAAGTTATTTACAAATCAAGAGATTCGTATTTTTACTCTTAGTATCTCACTTTATAATTTAGTATGTTAAAACTCCTTTCTACTATCTTGTTGTCCTTTCTACTATCTATCATGCAGGGAAATAATATACCTACTTTTGTACAAACAAGGTTCCGAATTCGTCCGTATGGAATTAAAAAAAACTGGGTCAATAACCTATGTCTTATTCCCGGTTGTAAAACCGTTTCTGTTCCGAATTTCATCAAGATCCATACAATCATTCTGGTGTTACACGGTAGTAAACATCTATTCCATCCATCCCAACTTGTTGGTATTGTTTAAACATTTATTTCATGAAAACTTTGTAACAAACATGCAGTCCGTGGTCGAGTTAGCTCCAGGACCATACGAACGACTCTTAAAACAAATTCCAAAGAGAAACACAACAAGCATAAAGTCACAGTGAAGTTTGAGTTCCAATAGTTTGCGACTGCTGCAAACCAATGCTAGAAATATACTAATAATTTTGACAAAATTGCTCTCATTTTCTATTATAATTTAATGATAAACGTTTGTAAATTCATTTAAAAATTAATAAAATTCAAAATGTATACGAACTATTGGGACTTATTTTTTTTTAAATTAGATTATGCTATGTGTGAAAATCTAGTATAAAAATCCCTTTATTTGTATTTTGTACTGGTAACAGTTGCTTTAACGGGCCAGAGAGTAGACTTTTTTATTTACGTTTTGTGTGTGAATTAAAGTTGCGAAGGTTTTAATCTCTTTTTTCTGTTGGTATCATTTTCGTATATGTTGCTATTTGATAGATTGAATTATTCACACAAAGAGGATTATAGTACGTGATAGTTATCTAAGGATTCCTTTCAGGATGCTTGTTTACGTACGCGAGTGTGTGCCAACAGATTACCTTATCTATTAACTACTGACATACTCACCGTTGAGCCTTCTCATATCGCTATGATATTTATTGTACTGCAATAATTAACAGAGAGTTAGTGCAAGGTATGAAACGAATGAAGGACATTCGTTACATTAGACAAAATTGAAAACGAAATGTTTTGATAACATGCAACTGTAAAGATCCAAAGTTCTAGTTACACGTTGCATGTGCTACCAAGTTATTGATCCATGCATCTATGTTCTAATTTCGTATTCAAATGTAACTAATCACTTGTTTTATTCTATTACTAGGTTCGGATGATTGTTAAAATTTTTGAAGGCATTATATGGTAACGTCAATTCAAAGTCATGTTATAAAATTTAATCTTAAATTATCAATCTTGTTTTAAAAACTATATTTCATATTTATTAATTTATCATTCGTCAAGTCCATTTTTAACAAAAGCCTTAAAAGTTGTTTAATCGCCGAAGTATCTACTTTTGTTATTTAAGAAATCATCCGAAATGCCGTAACCGAAAGAATCTTTCATCTATATTGAAAACGATATTCTTCAAATGGAATGAAGATTAATTTGATTACGGAAAAGTTTTCCGCCGTCTCTTTGATAATTTAAGCCGTCTGATATAACATTAATGATTTTTGCAAAAAGTCAGATATTTATTTTATGTTTTATTTTTGAAAATACAAATACATTTGAGATCAGCGATATCGGCTTACCTTCCATGGGGATTATAAAATGTGACTGATCGATATAACGGAACAATAGTATTATATATGACAACAGAATAAAATAATAAAGTAAAATGCTTACAAAACAGTAGTTAAGCAAATAACAATAATTTTTGTTCTAGTAAAATGTAACATGTTTTAGCATCGTTATAAAAACCGATAAAAAAGTCGTTCTTGTATTCATAAGAGACGTACAGATGTAAGCTTTCATCTCCTTTCATAATATCAATTACAAGATTCGGGCAGATATCGTCGTGCGTCTGCATTACACACTGGCGGTGCGCCAACTGTGTAAGATTTTGGGTCGAGTTCATATTACAAAATATCAATAAAATGGATACCTTCCCGACACAAAGACGGAATATTATTATTTCGAAAATTTCTCAATGGACAAAGAAAGCATCTCAAGCAGTTTTAAAATGCTCATTGTTGCGAAATATTCGTAGTAACTGGAACAATAAAATCTGTGGTTTGCGAATGAAATCAAACCAAAGTAAAATTGTTGAAGTTCCGTAGAGTCTTTACAGTTACTGCATTGTTTATGTCTATTATTTTCAAATAAAAGCCGTTGGTTATATTTTAAAGTTGTAAAAAAGTTAAAATTTAAGAAAATTGTTTTATTATAAACACATTCTATAAAAACATTTCTTCAATAAAGGACAACACTAAAATATCAAAAGGACGATAGCGAAGTTAATTTGAAAGCTTTTCTCTTATCAAATTATTCGTTATTTCATCTCGCAAAGTACTGTCAAAGCTTTTTGTTTTGATTTATTATTACTGAATGAATAAACTTACATTTCTATTACGCTTAATTAAATCATTTGATATCTTTTAGAAAATTATGCCGTAAATATAAAGAAAGAAAGGTTATCTGGACTGAAATATCGAATGACAGATCGATTTCGAAGTCAAAAGCCTGTTGTGGCGCAAGGTAGAATGCAGAAAATACAGCGAAAAAATATAACTTCATTAAATATTAAAAAAATCTTATGATTTAGAATCGTCGTATTCTGTTTAAAAAAATCGTATTAACGGTTATAGGCATTAAGTAAAAGATTATAGAAAAGGAATACTGTCGAGCCAATTTATCTTGTGAGCTCTAAAGACCCATAGGATTTATAAAGCGAGGACGTCACGGGATTTGAGGGAACAAAGGGACTTAATCAATCAAAACATTCTATATTGTTCTAAGAAACAGAAAAGACAGGTAGGAAAACAATAGGTTATAAAAGATGCGTTTAATGCTACGAAAATGTTATATTGATTTAGAAATTTTAATTTTACTCCGAAATGCTTGAGAAATAAAGATTTTTTTTTTGTGTGTTGACTTGTATAATTCAAAAACGTTACATTTTCGTATATTTAAAATTAATTCTCGCCTTGACCGGAATCCCTTTAGCCTATTTATGTTCAAGGCTGGTTACAGCTAGATCCAGTGTTATTGACTAAAACTTGAATGTATAATGGATAATAAATTCTATTTACGAGTTATGGAACAACAAGGCAACAACAATCTTAAGAGCTGCATTTTTATGAAATGAAACACCAGGTGTGCGTTAGATAATGGATAAAACCACAACTTAAGTGTTCCCAAGCTTGTACTGCAAGAAAGTCTTTAATAAAAAATGGCGGAAAAACAATTTTATTACCTAGGAACTTTCCCTCCCTTTGTCTCTTTTAAGTCTGTCACACTGAACTGAATGGTAAGACAACCCTTAGTGTACATTTAGTAAATCCATAGAATAGCCCCCGTTTAACCATTAAACTGCAGTAAGTCAAAATTTTAATAGAGAGAGAAAATTTTGTTTGTAAACAAAATGTATTATACTGATTTGTATTGAGTTAGTTATTTATTATAATTCCTAATAAAGGAAAATGAAAAATTTGTTAAAAGGCAAATATTTGTCGTAATAATAGTGACTTTCATAGATATAATTTTACACGAACTTGAATATTAACAACGTAGCACGGGTACATAGAAATGTACAAAAGAAAGTTAAGTTAGGATCATGAAATAAAATTTGTTATTATCCATACTGTATATCATAGCGTGTTCATCATAGTTAATTAGTTAGTTGCTAATTAGATATAAATTCTGTATTGAGTAAAATATTTCCTGTTTATTTAGGTCACTAATGAAATTTGTATGTAATTCACTTCGATATGGGTCGAAGCTGTTTTGCAACAATGGAGTTTGCATCGATTTTATATTTAAAAATATTCAGCCCGTAGTCCGTCGCTTCCATACAACGATCGACCTAATTTTACAAGAAGTTTTCGTTTTTATGTCTCATGAAGTGAAAAGTGCTTATGCTATTCAACAGATTATAAGATGTCGTAACGTCTGTAAGTACTGTACGTATCTTTTCATAATATTCTATTCATCATCTCCTCCTCCTTATCCCACTCCCGTAGGGTCGGCGCACCGGGTTTTCGTCCTCCAAATAACTATGTCATCCGTCATCTCAGTCATCACT
>LD688955.1:5174020-5184556 GCA_003118335.3 Papilio memnon | reverse complement strand
TCATGTCATTTAGACATTTGCAATTGATAATTTGACAAATGTAAACAATAAAATAAAGTTTTTATAATTACAAGCGAATGAAGCCGCACGAGAACAGCTAGTATAATATAATTCTAATACACAATTTATTATTCGAGCAAAAAAGGCACCGGGTGTTTAAAATTAATAGCTTTTCATTATGCCTCGCGAGAGTTATCGACAAATTACAAGAATAATGGCGTTGAACGTTACCCGAGCGAGATGAAAATAATGTGTCGTTAATCACTTAATAAACTTGAAATTTACTTAAAAAACTACACAACCTTTATTTAACTAAACAACTAAACTAAAACTAAACAATGTTTTGTTCTTCGAAAACAAAATATTATTAGTTTTAGTGAAATAAAAGAATCATCAATATATTGCGAGGATATAAATGATTTTCAAAGTGAAAAAACTTTTGATACACATTCGTAGATTGCAGTTTGAAATAAAGTAGTATTGATAGTATCACGTTTTCTTTATTGAAAATTAAATTGGAAAACTTTGATCCAATTACCAACTTCCAGTCATTCCAAAATACGATTGGCTTTGAAAGGAATTGTCTCAAGAGGAATTCCTGACTTAAATCAATGCTCGGAACAAAGTCAGACTTAAACGAAAAAACCGTTTATTTTCTCAAGAGGCATATTCACCGTTTTCAAAACACTTATTGTAACTTTGATTTTAACTAAAGTATCACTTTTTGTGTTTGTCTTAATTAGATCAATAAAGACACAATCCTTTATGAATAAAATAATGTAATACTATCAACCACATACAAAACAATACTATCGCACACGTAACATCATAATCTAGACTAGATTCAACTGTTTTCGTCGGAAGTATCGAAATGTTAAGAAAATTAGTAGGTACGCAAGTTTGTAAACGATTACAAAGATATAATATATCGCTCAGAAACTGGGAATCAATTAATCATATGGAGTGATTAATGGTTATTGTATAGTTTAATTGAAACTTATGGCTCGTACATATTTCAACGTAAACGGCTCGATGCTCGTAAATCAGACGCTGTTTACTGTAAACGTAGTTCAGAATTGTTATTGATTATAAATATCTTCGAAGTATTACGACCGTGTTACATTATTGGATGGCCAGATGAAGATACATTGTTGAATACATATATTTACAAATGTGAATCATCAGGTGGGCTATCAAAGCATCTTATGAAATTGAAATAAAATGTTTCGATCCGATTTCCAAAAACTTAAGTATGAATTTTCAAAGTGACATTAAATAAAAGTGGTCAGACCTTAAAAACAGAAAACGATATTATAACTACGAACTATTTTTATTTTCTCGCTGACATTCACAACTCTGTATTTTATGTTTAGTTCCTAACTTTTTTTTCCATTTGTACTGCAAGTGCAAGGCGCCGGGATCTGGTTTCAGCAAATAGTAAAATCTGGAGATAGAGCTGACAATGGTCTTTCTTTTGCGTTTTAATTGCATCTTACGTCGCGCCCCGCTTGAATACAATAGGTCTTTCCTCAATCCCGCCTTATAACCTCGAAGATTTAGAATTTCTACTGTTGCTGCATTTATTTTAATGCATCTAGGTAAGATTATCTTACAAGAAAACAATTAGTTTGAATTGTTGAAATACATTTGAAGAATGTATATTTGGACTTTCATTTTATGTTATACGCAATTCTTTCTAATGTACTATTTTAATATAAAAATATAGCTTTCCATTAAATAAATGCAAGTACAAAATAAGTGACTCAAGATGTAGATACTCAATGGAAAGGTAGGAAAGGATTTTGGAGGCGGAAATGTTTTTGCCACATCAAAAGATCCATTGTTATATCGACTGTCCTTTTAGTGGCAATGTTTTGTCGATGGTAAATCGTTCAAACCAACTTACGTACAAGCTTAATGTATATTCGTATACTTTCAAGTATTCTACCATTTTTAAATATTTGTATAAATTGTTTATATGTGTAGTTTTTACGGGACTAATTGACATGAGCTTTTGTAGCACGCGAGTGAGAACACTAGAATTGAATTATGATATCTTTTAGATACTGATAAATATATTTACAGAAAAAAAGCACGCAGGATTTATCGATAGATAATTTACATAAACTTATATTTTCCGCACGGTCACTTTTACGAGCTTCGTAAGCTCTCGCTAAGTGTTTGCAAGCGGTTTTATGTGCTTATCGGAAATAAAATCAAGAATAATAGCGACGTGCACAATAACTGTGGATATATTATGACCACTATAACTATAAAATTTATGATGCGTCATTGGGGAAGAGAGCGTAATAATAATTCATAACATATTTGCCATGCAATATTCGTATGTTATAATATCACAAGTTCAGTATACTTGAGAAATTCTGAGAAATGATTACGTATGATGTAAGTCAACATAAGGGATGACATGTATTTAATCAAGTATCCAAAAATAGAAAAGTTCGCCCTTTGGGGTTAATACATCTATGTTATTTATGAAAATATGTCGTATAAGCAAAAATCCCGGAAAACGGCCTCCGCAAATTTTTACACAGATTGGATTTTACTTCAGAGTTTTTTTATTTCAGAATTGTTGAATAATATAAAATGTAGGAATCGATCTCATCTGAATATCTTTTTCGTATATTCGTATTTACAGTTTCTTAGAATTTTTTCTAGTCTTTTTTCCATTGGATGAAGTGACATGAATTAACGCCCTAATCATTTTGCGTTCAGTTATTACTCCGTTAAAAGCGATAATGGCACGGCACCAATTTGGTGAAGGTTCATTGAGTAACGGGGGCATGAAGCCAAAGAAATCCTTTAAAATTCGAAAAAATAAACGTTTTTAGAGAGCATCATACTTTACATGTTTACACATTTCCTCTCAGACCCCATTTACTTTTACGACTGACATTCTTTCACGGCCATTAATTCCGCAATAGACGTTCGCTAACATTAGAATTTTCCAGTAACCTTAGGTACGCCGTGCACGTGCTGAAATCTTCTGATATATCTGTTATTCTCAGAAGTTTGTAGCTTAAGATTGAAACATAACTCCCGTAAAAGTTTACAAAAAAAATCACGGGTGTAGGATGGGACCAACATCTTAAATCACATAAATAGCACCTACTAGTAAGATAATAACAAAAATAAAGCCTTAGTTGAAAAGGAAGTGGGTTTCTTTCACAAAAATTATACATTTAAATTAACATAATTTTAAAGCTCCGACTGGTAAAAGGTCTGAGTGTGGCGGGAAAGTTTATTATTCACAGAGTAAATGTGCAACTCAAGTGTTATTTATATATTCACGCTAAAAGCTATTTCGTCGTTATATCTGCTTGAAAGAAATGAAATATTAAAGGACCTTAATTTGTTTCTATTTCTTTCAGCCTTTGAAATAAAGGACTCTCTTTGTGACGACGTATTTACATCTAAATTTTAAACCTTTTGGTTAGCAAAACTTATGTCTTCGAATTTCTTTTTTCATCTTAAATTATTGTGAAAGTCATTAAAACTTCGAAATATAATAAATATTTTCTCTTTTCTTTTATCTGTCAAAAATAAATAGATTAGTATCCAATATGTTTTGTTTGCATCTCCTAACATACATACCTATCTATAAAATCTATTCCTGTTGATCGTGGCCAAGTGTCTAACTGCGGTGTTTTGCCAATAATTGACACGTGGGTGAGATGAAGCACTTTTAGATAAATCATTTCTGAACTGACGTATACCGAAATAAATTGAACATGAACACCCCGAGTAATTTTTTTTCTTTACTGTTTAATATGATCGATAGAGTCAGTTTATTTTGTTGACATGGATTTAGTTACATGTGCTAATGTCAATTATTTTTAATATTATAATAGTGAAAAATTTAGATGAATGGAGTTGTTAGCAGGTCCAGAAATCTTTGTACGGATCCCGATTAAATTTGGCACAGATTTAGAGGATAGTCTGGAAGAACATATAGGCTGCTATGTTTTTTTTAATAAGAGACGCTGGCAAAATAGTCTCTTTTGGATTCCACGTAGTAACTTAAAACATATCATCCCAACTGCGTGAGACTGAACGAAAACGACATATACGAAGCAAAATACTTCAAAAACCTCACTTTTAGATGTTTCGTCATTTTTTTATTACATTATTGCAATATGACAATCATACCAGCCTATAATATAAATATACACAATCTATATCTATATCTATACTCTATACTAATATTATAAAGAGGAAAACTTTGTATTTTTGTATGTATTTTATTCACGCAAAAACTACTGGGCCGATTTGAAAAATTCTTTCACTATTAGAAAGGTTATTTATCTGTGAGTAATATAGGCTTTATTTTATTATTACTAATATTGAGGAACTATTAATAAACAGCATATTTCTGGACCGCAGCGTTAAAAAATCACTCAATTTTAACATTTCTCGTCTTACGCTGCTTAAACCGTTAAAGGTATATAAAAATGATGTATGGAAGAATTGTAGATCTCCAAAAGTTCTACAGAAAAGTCCGCAATAGCATATATCTATCTTTAACGGTTTTCTTACACTAACCACTTTTTTGTTTATAAAATGAATTAAAATCCGCATGCTATTTGCGTCGTTGTTTTATTGGTTTCAAAATTAATCCTTTTTCAAATAAATACGTTTGTTGTCAGGAGAATTTAATGTAGAATAAAATTGTCCTTAACAGCATTTAAATTGGACAAATAGTTTAGAAGATATCGCGAACACAAACAGTAAAGGTAACCGAAAAATCAGCTCACAAACTACCGGGCCTAGAAATTCGGAATCTGGCATCAGTAGATTTCTGTTGTTATGTAGATTACTACTAAGATAATACTTTAAGTAAAAGGTTGAAAAAGGGGCGAACGTAAGTTTTGAACTTTTAAACTCCACACGGACGAAGTCGTGGGCAACAGCTCGTATATTATATAAAAATTATAATATCATATATAAAATATAACATATATATTTTAATATTAGTTTTATATATCACAGGTATGTATTCGTAGCCAAGCTTTAAATAAAATCATTAAATATATACACGTAATAACAATGTCAAGGGTCATTTCGTTGAACTTCACTTAAACTTAATTGGAGTGCCGTTATAAAGACGAGCTTTCGTTTTAGTTGTTAGTTGTAAGGTTTATTGCTCTTGTGTACTACTTATATTGTATTTTATGAAATTCGATACCTTTTACAATTTAAATTAACTTTAATTAATTATTTAAAAACAGAATGTTTGGCCATCCATATATGCTTAGTTAATAAACTCTTAATCATTCTAATATTATAAATTAATCTTACTAATATTATAAATGAGAAAGTTTAGATGGATGGATGGATGGATGTTTGTTAGAGTTTGTAGCCTAAACGGGTGAACGGATCTCAATTAAATTTGGTATAGATGTAGAGGATAGTCTGGAGGAACACATAGGCTACTCACTTTTGTTTTTTTTACTTCCACGCGTACGGAGTCGCGGGCGAAAGCTAGTATATGAATAAAAAACAACAATTTAATTCGAAGTTATAAACGCATTATTTAATTTTATTTTGGAATTGAAAACTGTGTTTTGAAAAGCATTGTAGCATATTTTTATGACTTTTGTATAATATTTTCAAGATGTCAAAAATGGTCCAAATCTTCGCATATAAAATGATGATCAAATGAAGACTGTTTATTATTTTTGTACATAACTCACTTTCTGTATAAAGTGATCTCGTAAACAATGAAACTTTAGCGGTACGTACATCAAGTCTGCAACGTTAGCAGAATAAGTAATAGCCTTTCATAAAGTAATTAGTCATGCGCAAGTAAAGCTTTGCTCCCAGACACGCACTCTGATTTATACAATTGCGTTTTTCTCCAGAGTTTACAACACTATTAAAGTGAATATTAAGTACTGCATAATAATTCAAGTAGGAAATTCACAATATTATAGAAGCATATTTAGTCTGGCGATTGATTTGTTGCCTTTCTTCTCAGAAATATATCTAGGTACATCTTGCCGTTTTATACTAAAATGCTTCTTTTACTAAAGTTAAAGATTATAATTTTCTCTCACGAAAACTGTACAAGAATGTGGAGCGTAAAACATCAAAGGTTAAAAATAACTCTTAAAAATATTAATAACCTTAATAAATTATCCTAAATACCACAAATACAAACAGTGAGGAAACATTTTCACGGTGACGTCACCCGACTAAAATAGCGTCTCTAAATAGATTTTGATTTAGTTATATTATTATAGATTTAAATGTATTTTATTAGCATTACACGCTATAATCGTTTAAGCGCTAAATTCTAGTAAATCTCTCTATTTGCTATATGCTACAAATACACACACACGCACACAAAATTTATTTTTATGTTGGACTGCATAGATAATGTAAAAGATGGAAGATGATAATAAGCTTGGTATTGAGTCTTCAAAACATCATCAGACAAACCGCAGAAGTACATGTATAAGATATGTCTTATCTTTACTTCGTTATTTTATGAGGACAAACCCATTGTCAGGACTCATTAATAGATACTGTTCTCTGCGGTACTTGCCCTGTCATTGTTGTTATATAAAGCATTTTTAGAATAAATCTGGGTCTAATGAACAAAAACAATCCAAATATGTATTAATAGTGCAGAATTGCTTTGAAATATTCTGTAATATTTATCCATTATAACGACCACTAATTGAAATAGAATGTTCGCTTCTGAAACATGAAATTGCTTTTCAGTTATGTGTATATCCGTCGCTTTTAGCAAGTTTAGGATACGTTTTCCCTCACCAACATTTTTGTTGAATTATATTAGATATTCGTGTCAAAAAATAAAATAAACATTCACATTATGATACTTAATGAATACAGAATTAAGCTGATGTTTAATCTCTCGAAACAAAGGATTAATTTATAGTTAATAGGCTTTACACTCCGATAATTCCTTCTCGTTTGTTTCGGCGCCATAGAATATTAATTCTAACAATTGTACCATGCTTGCTTAAATTAATTTCTGTTTCATGAAATTTCAGATTTCTGTTAATATTGTTTGAAAATAATAAAAAGCGAAACTTTATTCTCGTTCGTTTTATTAGGAAAATATTGTAAATTACTTTTTACATGCAATATTATTCTGTATTATTATAATTACTTCAAATTTTTTCTTTTAAAAGACATTTCTTTTGGACTCCGGATTCCCTGTTATCCGGACAAGTGATTGGTCATGTCTGTGCTCGAATAACCGATTATACAATTGAGTGCACGACAACTGGTGGTTCATAGATCGACCTAAACTGTTGACTGAATTATCCAGTTTGTATCTAGGCCGAAACTACGTCATATATAGTCACGTAACTTTTCTAATATACAGCAGACCTTTAGTACCGTTACTATATATTTTCAACACGTAATTAATTCGCTGAGATGTGCTTAATGTTCATTAGCACGGACTAATATTGAACATTCTCAGGAGGTTTGCTTTGAAGTGCAATTAATGTCTCAATTACGAGTGTAGTGTGTGTAAACAAGTAGATAATAGCAGACAATTGTTATACTCTAAGCTTTCTAATTTCGGTTATGTGAAAATGGTAGTTTTTCAATACGACAATCTTTTACCCTCCTTCCTACTTCCCCCGTACATTAGCCGATATACATGAATTCACACCCTTCTTACGCATTTCTCTTTAACAAAATCTATCCAACAATGTATAGCAATGTACATGGTTAAAACATTATTCAAATATAATGCTTTTATAGTGTAATAAATACACGCTTTGTTTAGCCGGCCATTTTGTAAAGTGATCCTAAAGGCGCGTCCACAATTAGTTGTAATCCGGCCGCAAAGCCTCGAGTCACGTCACGTCCCCGCCCAGCTGCCTCGCGTAACAAGATTTGCATCGAACTGTCTCAAACAAACTTTACAAAACATCAAGCCTCTTTGTCTTTGTTTTGTTTGGTTTTATGTAAATACTATTTCTGGGAAAGTACAACTTAGTATTTTTTATATCATTTTAACATATATAATTATATTTGTATTTACATCCTTTCTTTTGTTCGATGCTGCAGAAACTGAGTGGACCTAATGAGTGATAACCTTTAAACTTCACATGATAAAACTTATTTATGTATTGTATTGCAGCACAATATTATGCTTTTGCCCGTTTTGTCCAATTATAAAGTTTTATCAGTGTTTTGTCAATTATTCTTTTGAAAATGTACGAAAGAATATTGAATATTTTTCTTCGCTTCATCAACATTTACTTCAAAATTCGGAGTTGTTCAACAAAGTTTGGAGATGTTATCTTCACTCGCATATCGTATGTATCTGAGAGTATAAGAAATCTTCACATGTTTTCTGCCGATAAGGCTTCTTTTCCGGATTTTCTTTAACTCACAAACATCTGTTCGCTCACATATTTATGAAAAAGTTTAGTATCAATTAAAAGTTTGATACCTTACGCTTAGAAAAACAGATTTTTATACACCTATCACGTTATTTTGAGCTATCGACTAAGACTAAGACTTCTTATGGTTTTTTTTTAACATACATTCCAGTAATAACTTATTTAAATTTTTATTGTTTCAGGTAAGTCATTGCGAAGAGAAAATTAAATCGTAGTTTTGCTACATAAATAAAATTTACATCGTAAGTTTTACAAGCAAACGTCATAGTTTGAATATAAGAAAATGTTGAATATAGTTTATTTCTAATCAAATTTGTAGACAATGTACAACGTACACATCTTTCGACTTAATTATCATCTATTTTGAAATATTCACCTACAATGTCTTAACAAGAACATAAAATTTAACTTATGGTAAATTTAAACAGTAATTTTTGACGTAGTGTTATAATTAAGGCGACGATATGTAGCAGTATGTAGGAGAAAATGAGCACAAAATTGTTCACATTATCAAAATCATTAGCCGGCTGTATTAAGCCCCGCCGGCGCCGTTGCTCTCTGAACTTAGTTATCCTTCATTATCCTGATGGAACTCGTTAAATAATAAATTGTATTGTACTTTGTTGTGACCGACAGCGCCCTCTATCGGCGCCACCGTAAACGATAAACTCATTAAGTTGTTACGAAATTCAATCACTTTGTATCAAATTTCAAGTTTAAGTTAGTTAAGCTTAGACAAGTTTTGACACAATAACATTTAAAAAATAAATTAGACCTACAAGAAAAGTAGAGGTACTTTAAAAGTGTAATTTGCATCAAGAAGCTCATCTATATATCTATACTAATCTATATCTATATCTATACTAATATTATAAAGAGGAACGATTTGTATTTTTGTATGTATTCGATTCACGTAAAAACTACTGGACCGATTTCAAAAATTCTTTCACCGTTGGAAAGGTAATTTATCTGTGAGTAGCATAGGATATATTTTTAATTATTTTTTTAATTTGTGGCGGGCGAAGTCGCGAGCAACAGCTAGTATAAAATATGTGTAAAAAAAATTATAGAAATTTTCGAACATGTTTCCCTAACCATTAGCATTCTTCGTTAATTTCCTTTTGCTTTATCATGATCTTATTCATCTCTCCACATACTGTATTTACGTGAAAAGGCCACGCCATTTTATAAAATACAAAATAATGCATTCTTCCGAACAAAAGGTCGGGGATTCTGGCGTACATTTCCTCATAGAAACTCCGTAACAGTGCCTTCATTCTATTTAAATAAATTGAAGAAAATATTGCTTTCTCAGAAAACATTTATTAGTATAATACTTACAATAATTTCGTACATATGGACCTAATATCTGTATAACCCTTAGTTTCCACTATGAAAAACCTGCACAAAAATAGGTTATTCTCTTTCTCTTTGGGGGGGTATGAGAGAGATAAGTATGTTTTTATACATCGGTCTTTGATTAAATATATAAATAGAACCAAATTTTATGCAGATTATGCAAATTTAATTAGGAGTAACAGCTGCATTTTCATACTGTGTCGTAAAAAGCTTTTAATCACGGTAACTTAAGATTACGAAACTTCTTTAATGTTTGTTAAATGGATTTCAATAATATTTAATGAATTATTATATTATTGTTAACTTAACAGAACAATTTTAACATATAGAATTTCTGTAAGGTCATAAGGAAAAACTAGCTTATTTTAGCAAAGAAAATGTCTTTAGGGATCTCTATGTTTATCGTATTTAATATGGCTGACGTTAGAATGATAACTAACTATTGAACAAGGTCTATTCCCTTTCAGATGTCAAAGACAAAGCTTATTTAGATATTCATCAATACACAAAGCGTATATATCGTGAAGTGAGATATTCAATAGAGAGGCTGCCGGTTGTAAATGACACGGCGTGGCCCGGCGGCACGGGGTGCTCGCTGAATTTCGTTATCCTCTATTGCCCTGATGGAGGTCGTTAAATAATAAATTGTATTGAATTTTCCTGAGCCCAGCCGCACCAATTAGGCCCCCATCGACCCACCGGAATGAAATATGAACCCGCCAATTGTCTCTCTTGCGATTTTTAATGGCATCGTTTTTTTAATTTG
>LD688955.1:5148971-5166747 GCA_003118335.3 Papilio memnon | reverse complement strand
AACGTTGATGGGTTAACTAACATTGTTGCAGTTGATAATTGATCTATGCATAAACTTAAAAATATGTTAAGTAATTGCTTAACTCTAGTTTAACAATAAGTATCTTGTAAAGCGTAATTCCTAAAAGAACAAAGGAAATTTATACCGATTTCTACTTAGGTTAATTATCTGGGTTCTACATTGAACATCAAGTTCGCTTGTAGTTCAAATCATGATAAATGTTTGAAACTCTCCTGCTTATTACCAACAAAAGTTTTTAAATGGTTTCCGTAGACTATACTCGTACATAGTAAGATTTGCCAACATTATAAGTGTCGATATTACTTGAAACCGCTTTCTATCCGTTTTGGGTCTACTATCATCACCAGCTATACGTCCGCACTGAGGGGCACGGAGCCTACCCTAATAAAGGGTGACTAGGCCATCGTCAACCACGCTGGGCCAGTGCCGGTTGGTTGACTTCACACATATCTTTGAATATCTCCGCTGATATGTGCAGGTTACATCACGATGTTTACCTTCACGATAAGAATGTCGGGTAAATTATGTATACATGAAATTCGAAAAAATCATAAATCCCATTTACTCTACTATACTTACTCGAGTCTACTATACTTAGTTAGTGTTGTAGTAGGTAATTTCATTTCATTTTTTAACTCGCACTAAAAATCATACTTCTTAATTGAATAAACAAAATATGAATCACTTATGAATAGAAAATAGCAACTCAAAGCATTGAAATAAAAAGAAAAAATAAAAAAATACTGCTCTCTTTGGATACGTTCCAATAACTGGAAG
Source organism: Papilio memnon (assembly GCA_003118335.3). Taxonomy (NCBI): domain Eukaryota; kingdom Metazoa; phylum Arthropoda; class Insecta; order Lepidoptera; family Papilionidae; genus Papilio; species Papilio memnon. The sequence continues at coordinate 5,165,949 of LD688955.1, read as the reverse complement.
GTCGTTTATTTTCATGTTTGTATTTAATCTGCAATGATTTTTGAATATGCATGATGATCGATATCAGTTGAAGTACCGCAACAAGTTTGTGAAAAACACATTACCAAAATGTTTCCTGTCATATTAACTATCTATTGTTATTCTTCTTCACCGTTTTGAGTTATAATGTTTTAAAGAAACTTTGTCACTGACAAACTTCTTTCTTTACTCAGTTATAACTATAACATAAATATTCTTTTCGTCTTTAAAAAGAAGTCCTAAGAACTAAATATCCTATGATAACTACTAAGTCTAAAATCCAGTCTGGAAAATACGAAATTGGAAATAGATCCAGCTAAAGTCTCTCGGATTATCACATTGCCATAGTAAAAGGTATTGATTGGACTGCACCGCGCCGCCGGCTCACCTTCATTACTCCACTAATTAAAGTACAGTCGCACTAATAAGTGAGAAAAGTACTGGCTGTTATAACATTTCTCAGGAAAAAATGAAAACTAAACAGTCAATGACTTGTTCTTAAAGTTGGATTCTTTTATCCTTATCACTAGGTGTGTCTTTATTGGTGTCATGCTTTTAATATCAACCATCGTACTAAACACAAAAGGTGCGGCATAAGGCAATAGCCATTTCGAAGATTACTTCTGAATTTAATCCCAATAATATATTCCCATTTGTTTCAATAAGTCCTTTACTCGTGGTAATAGAAAAGGACATTATTTTTCTATCACAATTACGTTTACATCATGTTACATTTCATTTGTTTCAAACAACTTCAATGTCTTGGACTGATCTTTGCAATGAGAAATGTATTGAAAAACGTTTATATTTTAAATCTAAATGTCCAGTTCGTAATAAATGTGAAGGGGCTATCTCTTCAACATTTAAAGTTTAGTGAAGGTCTGGTGCACGTTGAGGGAGAGCGGGTCGATATCGAACTCATCCAACGTCCAATGGAATTCACATCCCAACAGCAAACAATTTTGTAAAAGCCGTCATACTTATTTCCCATTCATATCCCGAAAGTAATTCTGTGGAGAATGAGTTAACTTTGATATTTAAATGAAGTATTAAATGAAAATAAAAAAATAATAATGTCTACAAATTATTGTATCACACGTATGAATAAAACTTTAGAAAAATGTGTTAGGAAATATAAAAGCAAATAATAAAATAATACTTCTAATCTTATCTAAACAAAAGGTCATTTCATCATTTTAATAGATTGTAATTTCTACAATTTACAAACAATTTAATTTTTCTTAAATGTTCAAGATTTGTATTAATAAGATTACGGTGTAGATGCATATGGCTAAAATAATAATCAATATTCGGTTACAAAAATTCATAAATCTTGGAAAAAATAAAGGCAGTCCCAGAGTAAATCTATCAGAAACAGAATCTCTTGAACATAAATTTCGGAAGCTTTTCGTAAATATTTCGGAAGGAAAAAGATCGTGTTATTTATTTGGGGGTGGCTTTGCACTATAACGATAGCAGTGATGGATGTTTTATTTTGCGATATATTCTTGAACACTGTAATGGAAATCATATCATTGGCGTGGATAAATAGACCTCCATTTATAAGTAATTTTCTTAGTCTTTTACGTTCGGTGGTACACTATCAAATCTATCAAATTATATCAATATCAAAACTAACAAATTCAAGCGAATAATCGTTCGACATTAAATTGTTCTGTACTTTTCCTTTGTTCTAGAACTCTCGATTCATACGATTATCAGTTATGTTAATACTGCCACAAACATAAAATTATGTCCTCTTGAAATCAAACGTTGCAAATTGTAGATCTGCTTCACTTTGGTGCTCGTACAAAAGCAACTGTGATGCATGTTACGTAATAGTGAATCGATACGAACCAACCAAACAGATTTCAACAAAGGAAAACAATAATCTTTATGCCCTTTGTTGATATCTATTTCAAAAGTTCCAGTATTCCCCTCTATATCTTCTTAGTAGAAAGGGATGAAAATAAGAAGGCAACTAGTGAAATAAAGTTAGAATAAGTCTTTTGGCACCTTAATCCGTAATGTGTAGTTGCCAGTCATATTTCCACGCAAAACTTTACGAACCCCGAGCATAGTTACAAGAAGAATGCATTCATCATTTGTACGGCTGTAAGACCAATCTAAAGAAGCCTACAATAATATTGATTCGTGAGTGCTCTTTGTTCTAAGAACTACAAAGGTTCATTGTATTCGACATGTTACTAGGCTAATGTACTTTGAGATTTTATAAATAAACTAGCTGTTGTCCGCGCGGTTTAAAAAAACCTTATTAGTAGCTAACGTGTTCTTCCAGACTAACTTCTTAATCTGTGGCAAATTTCAGCGAGGAGCGTTCCGGAGATACGTAGTAAGGTAGTAACAAGTATCCATCCATTTATCCAAATAGACTTTCGCATTTATAACATTGGTATGGATTTAATCAATTTAATTCATACAAGGCTTCATAAGATTTTTAAATGTATTAATAAAAAGCGTAAATCCTAGAAATTGCTAAGTATACCTTTCAGTATAAGTTTGCCTAACGATTCATTTGAGTGTAAAATCGACTTCCACTCGTGTCTAATGAAGGTAACTAACAAACCACTTCAATAGTTTCAGAACTTACAAGTACACCTACTCAAGCTCGGGGACGACGTAAGTTTTCATATTATTCGAATGCAAAGCTTTGGAGATTTCCGTTCGTTACGAAACGAATTTTGTCTCCAAGTCCATGACGATTTCCAGCTTCTTATGTCATTATAAAAAATCCTTTTTGCTGTAAAGTACCACGTAAATGGCATAAGAAAGCTTTTATGATCAATGCTATTGTGCCATTTTTAATAAAAATTCTTCAAGATGTTTTGAGTAAGCGGTACGAGAAAAATAGAAAAAAAATGTTATGTAAATAATCTAGAAACAGTTCCATGTTAATCTGATTTTCATAATTATGTATGTATAAAGTCGGAATATATTTAAAGGAAAATTGAGAGTTCAAAATATGAAACTGACTACTTCTTGTTCCATTATTCGTTACTCCCACACTGTGCTTTGTATTAAATTTTAAATTAAGCAGAGATTTGGTAGGCGTAGCAATTTCTAAGACAGTCGGAGCCGATTTGAAGTAAATTACATGCCTTCGCGAAAATTAATTGCTAATTTGTATTGCTTTTTCCATAGAAATGGTTTTTGGACTACATTTTAATTTGTAATAATGTGTTAGATATGTGTAAGATTTATTCCAAGCATGTAAAGAATGTTTTTACCATTTATTAAATGGAATATTTTTCTTCTAACTTATGTACATTTTGAAATTTACTTAACATTTCTGTAATTGAATACTATTTTACTAACAATTTTCTTATTATACTAATAGACAGTTAAAACGGAACACGTTAATACACGAGCAAAAGATTGGAATAGTATGTACATTTTACGAGACATATGTTTAGATTAGATGTAATAAAACCGTATATTACAGACAAATAAAAATAAACAAGCCTTTTAGAAATCAAAACGTTGATGCTGCTAACAGGACACTAGAAGTCTAAGCCGTCTATGAGTGACTAATTTAAGCCTTGGCCAAAGAAATATCTCTACGGTATATTTCCTGATTAACTTAAAAAAACTCTTAATTAGCACGTTCGCTGCAACGTATATTTAGCATTTGCTTAGTTCGTGGCTCTAGGCGGCCAAGGTCAATAGTTGCAACGCACTCGTGGTGCGGACTTTCGGAGGTCTAAATGTTTTCAGGTATTTCAAACTGGTAAATCAAAATTTCAACTCTCTTTTAATAAAAAAAGCACTGAATGGGTATGAATATTAACATTGGATATCTAGTCAGCTATCAAGATACATGTATACAAAATACCTTAAAAGTATCTATGTATAAGTAGATAATCCATACTAATATTATAAAGAGGAAAGATTTGTATTTTTGTATTTTTGTATGTATTGAAATAACTCAAAAACTACTGGGCCGATTTTAAAATTCTTTCACCGTTAGAAAGGTAATTTATCTGTGAGTAACATAGGCTATATTTTTTTAATTTTACGCGGGCGGAGTCGCGAGCAACAGCTAGTGATATATAAGTTACTATTACAACTGGATAATAACAATACTCATTTCATTTTTACAGGTAAGTTTTAATTAAACGCTGAGGAAAAAACCAAAAGCCGAAGCGTATCACTTCACTCACATTCACGGTGCTTGAGGTAAGTAATATTAAATATAAATTTCCTAAATAAAAGTAATCTGTCACATATACAAGCCCCAAATCTTTTGATTTATATTTGGGTTCACAGAAAATGTTATCTCCGTTCCACAGATTAAATTAAATTTCCAACATGAAAGAGGAGTAACCTATTTTCATTTACGAATACGTTATTCTTATTGTAAGGGAATAATTATTCTACTAAAACCCCAAAAAAGGCAAACTAATTTATATGAGACGATCTACTGTAACTTTAGTATTGCAAATGTCCTTGCCTCTGACACCGCTTTTTCGATGTCGAATTTAGGTTTTTTACTTTATCAGAAGAGTAGTCTTGATATGGATACGGTTTACAATCTCCAAAGATCAAGTGTACATCTTACTAATAAATATTATAAATGTGAAAGTTTAGATGGATGGATGGATGTTTCTTAGAGTTTGTAGCCTAAACAGCTGAACGGATCTCTGTTACGGATAGTCTGAAAGAACATACTTTGGTTTTTTTAATTCCACGCGGACGGAGTTGCGCGCGAAAGCTAGTTAATCATAAAAATGTAGAGGAATTCTCTTTATTTTAAGGTAGTCTTAATACAACAATTCCTGTAATATACATATGTATGCTTAAGGCAGCATGCATATTATATTATTTATAATTTATATACCTTGTAAATATATACGTATATATTGAAGGGATTAATTTAATGCGGACGGATAATAAATACTTCGACACCTCGTCGGCACCAAAATATCGGGTATCAGAAAATCACACATATCCCTTCAAAAAGTTATTGAAATACGTACAACTATCTGTACAATTAGAATGATTACATAAGATAAAACCTTCTCGAAAACCATTTAACCTGAGTACATTGTAAAAGGTCATGAAAAAATTACCTAGGATTGCAGTCTTATAACAGATACTTCGTAATTACTAGACTGTCTCTGACAATGCTACTATAATTACGATGAATAGTAAAACAGATTAATAAACATTTTTAATATGTGCAATTTAAAGCAATAATTTTATTTTTTAAAAGTCCAGATAGTTATCATACAGTCTAGAAACTCATCATACTAAATGTCAAAATTTAATAACAACGAGAATGTAATAATTTTAATGCATAGACCATAATACAGAACCGTCCTGTTGGCAAAGAGTTTTACATCAACGTTAACCGAGGTAGTTCAAAGCCAAACTTACTCGCGTTAGCTTAGTTTGGCCATGTTCCATCAACCTGGTGAATTTGGTTTGTGAATTATCTACAGGTGTCCCGAATGGCGAAAGTAGGTTTTAATAAAATGCTATTATAAAAATGTCATCTTGACATAACGTAGTTTTGTAAATTAAAAACCAAGTACATATTAAAAAAACAGTTAAATAAAATATTATTAAATACTGGATTCCTTCATGAGTTGCTATTGTGATTTTTCATAAATTTAATATACAATAGTACTGAGCCTATCTTTTTAAATAACCTTGATTTGTTTATAATGAAGTAAATTGTGTTACGTCCAATAAGTCGTCGTAATAATAATCCTCTAGACACATCGTCCATAATAACTAATCCACATCAGTGTTCGCACGACGCATAAAGAATATCTAATAACTTAGTTTGAATTAATAACTTATTTTGTTAGTATACTATAACTTTATTGTTACCTTGTAATTTTACAAGAACTATATTATTTGATTTGTCTCTTAAAGTTAGTCAAATACACTCCGTAAAAAATAATTTCTACAAAAAGGGCCTATGCTTTTCAAACTATAAACGATTAACGATTAACGAGGACGGTACGTTCACGATTCTTGTACAACGTTCACTTTTAAGATGCTCAAGGCTGTTGACATAGAAATATATGGAAGCGATTTTAAAGTCATTTTTTAATTCAATACAAATAAGAATGATGAATATAAGAATGATAAACGAAGAGAAACGTGCAGTTTAGCGTATGATCAGTGGTTTCCCATAGTACCTATTAAATAATATAAGAACAATATAGAGTAATCTTTATAACTTGAAGATTAAAGACGCAAGCGAAGCGCTTGAAAGTAATTTCACGGCAGTTTTCGTACTAGAGCTGTAACTATCTACACTTTCCCCGGGCTCTTCCAGTGAGACAGAACGTCGTTGGAGAACGTGGAAGAGAGCCAAAGCAATTAAGTCGCGTATCCGCACGCTACCGTTTCTTTGTCATCTGTGCACCGAAGTATTGCACGAGATTTTTCGACGCTTTTCTTTTCATTTCGTTGTTCAGAATCGGTAGATTTTTTATTATTTATACAGCAAAAGTTCTACAGTTTAAACAATTTATAGCAGTATAACATTACATTTTACTTCAGGCTTTTTTCATAAGCTTCACACAGCGGAAAATTACGCTCTGTAATCTCTGAAGAAAATCTTGATCTAGATGGAGTCATATTATCTTTAAAGTTTAAATTATTATTATTGTTTTCGTTTATCTATGTTGTGATTTGAAACAATGAGAGTTGAACTACTTTTGTCTTAAAGATCGCAGTAAAAACCATCAGAATAATGACGTTTATGGAAAGGCCGTGTGCGATACGACCCTGTGAAAACGCATTTATATACAAAATCTGTAACCCCCAGCCGCCGCAACACGGATAAAGAAATATAAAAACAAATAGCCTCTCACGTAAATTGCCAAAATAAGTTTGCATAACCCCACAAATTGCTTTTGCCAAGCCTCGAATTTGTTTTATTTGTTAGTTTTCTCTTTTTATTTAAGTAATACGCGTGTAGCGTGAGCTGAGTTATTGGTGCTTAGCAAGGTTTAAGGATGCTTTTTGTTCAACTGACGTAAATATAAAATATACAAATGTTACTATGTTTGGATGATTTTCTTCCTACTGTAGTAGCCTAAATGGTTTGTATTCTTCGTCGAAGTGTAAAAGTGGGCATAGTAATTCTGCCTTAATAATATAATTTCTCAACACAGTTTAAGAGAGCTCGAAAACACTTGGTTCTTCAAACCCTGTTTTGAACATTCGGCTCGGCTAGTGGTTACGTCAGCGCCGGTCGATAGCAGGCGCACCCTGCGGCTCCAACATCCCGTCGGCCGCAACTTTTTAATACTTTTCCGAGTTTTCGGTCCCCACCATTATTGCCAGATCATTGTTTATATTTAGACTTGTTTTAATTGCTTTTTTCGCAGGCGGAAAGCATTGCGTTGTCAGTGCCATTTAGGTCAAAATAAACGAGGCATTGGTTGAACCTATATGGAATTCATGATATTGCTCATGATTGAATGAATTTTAGAAATTGCTACAGGTTTGTTAATTTACAAAACATGACGATATCTATCAGAGGTATGAATTTTCTGTTCAACACGACTTCTTAAAACTTAGATGAGAAAATATTTTAACTTTTCATTCTAATTTGAGTTTAAAGGTAGAATTAACAAGTTATAAATTTTAATGAGGCGAAGTTTGCTCATTTTACATATTCATGCAGTTATTTTAAAAACAAAGAAGTTTTGATTGCCTTGCTCGTCCTCTATTACTAAGACAGAAGACGATGGACTGTTTCATATTTTAACCTTAAATAAGTTAACTTTATTTTTAAAAGTTCCATTTAATTAAATGATTAAGATGTCATACAAAATACATTTAACAAAAGTATTAGCGAACTTTATGTCCTGGAAATATATCACTAGTATGTAAAACCTCTTAGTCAAATAGTTTTACGTAGTTTTATCAGAGTACACAACATAGATATAATCTTGACACTTTGTTGGATCTCAACAACATCTGGAACTGTTTGATAGCAGACATTATGGTTTTGGAGCGCAACTTGGCCACATTCCATACACTTAATTTATATCTTTCGCTTTCCAAACTTTCAACAGGTGTCACAAATCTTCAACAGATATATTTTGCAAGGATTTAAAGCATGGCTACATTATTTAATTTTTACTGAATATTTTAGACTTATTTATCATTAGTTGTAACGTTGTCAATTCGTGGGAAAATGACAGAATATACCAAACATATTAATTTTTTAAGTCACCAATTATAAAACCATATCTTACATATAATTTGCTAAACAATAATGTACATAATTATGTACCAGCAGCATGTTTGAAATCCTGTTATCTTAATATAGAAGCGAGTCTTAAACTTAAGCTGTATTCCTTTCTTGTAATACACCCACTCGAAATTAAGCCGCAGCGATTCCGCCCTAATACTCTCTTCATTTTTGGAGATTGTTCATAAGAAGGCGTATGTTTTCATATGAAATAAAAAAAATACAAAAGACTACGATTTATGTTTTGATTTAAATATTATCCATAGGAATTTGAATGTAATATATTGTGAATGTAGACAACGTACGACTCTGCAAATTTTGTAGAAATGAGTTTGTCTGAACTAACAAAAACCGCCATAGTTTTATACAAACATGCTCGCTCTCGTTGTGTGCAATGCAAGCTGCAAGGAGTTGCAGTTTGCTAAGAGAACGATTCAAGATAACGCGTGTTTGTCGAGTTCATTGTTTATCTGCCAATGTTAAGAAATGCTTTTTATAATTAAGTACTCGTTTGTAATTACACTAACAATATTTATTGACAGTTAATTAAACTTATACAACACAATACTATTCAGGTTATCTCACATTGATACTATTCAGGTTATCTCACGTTTAATTTAAATTAAACAATGGGATTTTCTAAATAAATTATAATGGAACTAAATCAATTTGAATGTAATAGATTGCTATTGTAGAATATGATTATACATATTTGGTAATGGAGTATATGGTCTTTTGCTGGCTATTTTTACGATTTTTTGAACGTAACTTTGGTTTGTCACACAGTTTTCTATACTTTTATATAAGTTTAGTATATGTGGATGCAGCGATCCAACAATGGAATATTTGCACAGTGTCTGGCTGTTCTTCGAGTTTATGTTACAAATATTTGCAAAGGGCTTTGTGATTTAGGGGACAGCCTCGTTGGAAATTTTTCATTTTAAAATCCTGCAAATATACATTTAAAATTAAGATTTTTCATGAAGTTAAAACGGTAATTTTTTCAGTTAAATATTACCGATTACGTTAAAGCACCTAATATTTTATGGACAAAAATATTTGTAAAAATCTGATGTTTGTACAATGCTATCTGCAAGTTTGTGAAAATGTATATGTGTAGGTACGCTTCATTTGTCTGATTTCATTATGCAAATGGATGTTACCTCAGCGCTAAAAGTGAACGAACTAAATATATTCGAAATGCATACACACGTATAAATGTGTTGTCATCTTTTTTAGGACCTTTCTACGATTATTTTTATTCAAAAATGTTCTCTCGTAAAAGACAAGGCAGTATGATAACTTATCTGACTCGAAGGACCAACCCTACTTTTTAAAAACATAACTTCAAACTTAAACATTGCCTTTTTCAAAAATAATCAATATACTGCCCTCAATACGTAATTTTGTACGTTTATGCGCTGTAAAAAAAACCTTTTTTTATTGATTTTGAATATAATTTACGTTTTTTTATTTGAATGATTTTATTTGATTATCAAATAAAGCGGTAGATCGGTCCTTTGAGGTTGAGTTTAATTTCTTAGAGCCACAATAGAGCAACGTTGAGGAAGTATGTCTTTGTCGGAGAAGCGCATTCACTGTATTGTACTGGAACGTTCATATATTGCTTGAATTTCCAAATAGTTGTCAAAAGCAATATAATATTAAATACACTACAATATAGTTTCCATGCTTGCTTTTATCTTATTAAAGTAATAATAATAAAAGTGGTATTTATTAAAAAAAATTATGATATTATATATTTGTGTGAATACAAGCTATGCTTAATCTCTGTTCTCAAGAAAAAACTTGAATACGTCTGCATTATCAGTTTTTCCCATGCGAATTCGACGAGTGAAACGTTAAGGAAAAAGGTTTTTTCTCAATGGTTATTTAGTTACCATATGTCTGGACTCATCTTTAGTTAGAATTGGATAAAAACAATAAAAAGTAATAAAGTTTCTATGAAATATGATTGTGTTGTATTTTATTTCAGTAGTGAAAAAATGTGACGAGAGTTTCGATAACAATTGCATTATTGTTGTTGTAGTATTATTTATGATCTATAAAAGTGCAATGCAGTTGGATTTTATATGTCTCTTTTATTTTTATTCACTGATTGTTAATAGGGGATATGACACGTACAGCTGAGTTGGGACGTTTTTATCAATTTAGTGACCGGTACGTGCACACGTTGCTACGTCAATGCTTTTAAATATATCACATTTTAAAAGAAACAGGTACATAGACCGAGCGTATCCGAGCTTTTCAAATTTCTGCTGCATTCAGTTGATTACTTTGATAAGAAAGCTACACTCTATTCATAGTATACAAGTTTGCGCTCTACTCTATAAATTATTTTTATAGCTTAGTTTTATTCATAAACTAGTTTATAGTGTCGGGTCAAATTTATTAAGTTAATAAAAGAACATACAAACCCGAAGGAAAAAAAAACTTTTTTGTATATTTTGTTAATAAGAACCATCTAAGATTAATACACCCAATGATCTATCTACATTAAACCACCTTGTAGGAAACAGCACATTTCGCTAAGTGTGGTTCAGAAATTATACGCGTTAACTTTGTATTAACAGCACTCGTACCTTTATCATTGTGTGAGATAAGGCTATCAATTGCAGCCTCGTGCCTGCCACAAACGGAGTCCGCTATCACACGCTGTAAGTGATACTCGGTAGCGCCCATTTTTCCGTTTTATCAAGTGTGAATACACCCGGAAGTCGGGAGGGCTCTGTTAATGTCTGCTAATCGAGTGACCATAGGCCTGTGGAACAAGCATTCGGTAAAAAAAACTTTTTTATCAGTAATATACAGATTATTTTCATTTTCAAATGTTGCTAATCTTGTATTGACTTTATTTACACGTCTGTAATTTTTTTTTATTAAACATGTTTTTTCGTAGTTGACATCAATTATGAACCTAAAGATCTTACTTGAGCTAAAAACTAAATAGAATTATATCTATAATGCGTCACTGATCTCTTTCTGACCGTATAACAGAACATGGTATACAACGGCGTGTTAATATCAATGGGTCAACTTGGAAATATTTGCGTTATTAACGGGCAGGGGATGATTCAGGTCGGCGCGCCCCTGGCCGGCGAGGCGAGTGCTACCAGTGTTTCTAAGGCTCCACTACACTCGAGTTGGTCCGCGCCCGCGCCCTTCTCCGCTCCCGCTACCTCTTAAGAGACGCGGTAGACGCAGCAGCGGGTCGCACATCGCACTGACAGTCCTCTCCTAACCGCGAGTGAGCGCGCTGCCTCCACGGCGCGCCCTCTGATTACGCTCGAAGCACATGACTCGAAATGTACCCACATCCGATAACGGACGATTAGCAATTAGTACCGCCAAATAGTACGCGCGTTACATTGACATTTCACTTTTATCGTGAGTTTCGCATAAGTGAAATTTTTTGTATAGTGTATATGTTATTTTTAATAAATGGATGTGTTGTTAAAACGTAACCTTGAATCTACGATATACTATTTTTTGTTGATGCAAATAATTCTTAACATTGACGTGGTAATTATTCAAAGAGTCGTGTTTTGTTGGGTTTTAAAGACAATTAATTTTAAGTAAAAATAGAAGTTGGAGTAAATGACCGGCTGTATTGTTTTACGCGATGTCTTTATTCATTGCCAATAATTGATTAAGAATGTGTGTTTTCCAAACCGGTTTTTTGTTTACGGATACGTGCTGATAGTGACCTTGATTGAGAATGGAAACAGTGAAACAAAAGTAGAAAAAAAACGTAAGGTAAAGTATTCGCAATGCTATTGTCATAGACATCGTATTTAACACGTTTTTGTGAGATAAAAACTATGAATATATTTTAAACTCTTTAAGTTAATTTGACAGAAACACTGCTACAGTAATTTGTTTTGTAGTGTCAAAGCACTCTTTTTATTCAAACAATGGGACTATTAAATTACTCTACACTAACTACAAAGCGTAAACTAATTCGGGTTTACGAGTATAAATTAGATAATTTCCACCCGGTCTTGTTTAAAATTTTATTCAACATTTAAAATGCTTACTTAAATATACTTTACTGCCGTAAGAATAGAAGCAACCTGCAATAGTTTAAGACTATAATTGTTGCAATCCTGATTAAGAGAAAGGGTCGTGAACTTTGTGACAAACATAAAATCTATTGTGTAAATTATTATACGTCTCAACCATTAAATTGTAATAATTATAACTTAGTGATAGGGAATTTTTTTATGTTTTAATCCTAAAAAGAGGCGAGAATGGGAATAAATATTGGACGTAACTAGGTCCTTATTATAATTTTTAAAACATTGCTTGTTTTTTATATTCAATGTAATAATTTGGATTATCAGCTTCGTATGTTACTCAGCATGATCGAAATGTTTTATAATAAAATATCAAAATTCACACATCAAGAATTACTTATTTTTTCACAGTCAACCGATGTGACAGGCCATTAGCCAACATGTGCCATGGTAATATAAAAAATGCATGACTAATCAGCAAATGAGTTGAGATGAAATTGCATTATATTTTTTTGTATGTGAAGAGGCAACTTATTAAATATAGTCCTACACAATGCAGGCCCGCAAAAACTATCCTAATGGTTAAGATCTGTCGAGATGTAAATCTAAAGAGATGAAAAGAAAATGAGTTCACAGCTTTACTTTCATGGTATTAATAATATTACAATATCTTTTAATTGGGAAAATAAGCGATTTTAATTTTTGAACAGCTTAACTGAGAGTTACGTACCAAATTCTATTGCATCAGAAGAATTAGTCATATCTTACTATTTATGTTACTAGTATATTAACTGATTTTAGAATTTCGTAAAACAGATTTTATACAAAGATGTAAAAAGTCTTTTATACGCTCTTATTACTTTTATCAAAATTAACTTTGAAAAATTATATGATATTCTTATATTATTTTTCTGGTAAGTTTCCAAAGGCATTACTCGGAAGTGTTTTTTTCTGTTACGGTTTACTCTCGTAACTGTTGTGAATAATCCTTCGCTGAGTACGGACCATTTTCAGTAATAGATACGAGAAGCCTATTCTCTAAGTATATGAAGCTTATACATTTACAGCTTTGTACAAATAGGTTAGCATCAGAATCTGTATATTTAATTAAGTTGGAATTTGTTATATAAATGTATCATGTTACTAGAGATCTCGTGGTACTTCATCAGCGTAGAATTGAATAAAGTTGCTTATAATATTCCCGTGTGCATCAGCTACCTTTCCGTCAAAGTCTCGTAAAATATCTTAAGATGAAAAGACTGAAATAAAGACACTGTTGAATGGTTCTTTTGATTGAAATTATGAAGATGAGTTAGATATCTACTTAATATATACAGATCTGTTAAAGGTTATCGTATGCAACACATCGTTTATTAAACCTTTCAAAGCCGCGACAAAAAGTCAATGCGTTCTAACAAACGCGAACGTGCAAAACAATTGATGTAAACATATTAGTTCACGCATTGTGATTAAATACGGTATTACGATCCGCATGGGGTACGGTGCGCCGTTAGGCCGAATAATTTGACGTCGTACATATCCGACATATACGTTTGTATGTCACCGGCAAATTGTAAACGAAGATCGTTTGTAATTTGTCCAGAAAAATCGTAAACACTCTGAAAATTGCACAACGATCAAATTAATTAACAAATTTCAAATTCCAATAGTTGCACCATAATCAGTGCCTTCCGTGACACTCGGTAATCCTTTATCAGTTGTACTATAAATGACTGACAATGAAGAAAACCTTTACTAAATAAGGACATGTAATGTGAATTTATAAATGAATTCGTTCTATATGTGATTTACCGACTTCACGATTTGCCAGGGCGTTTTATAAACAGGCGGCGTATACGATTTACCGGTGACATGTTTACCCGTTCCAGACCATTTCAGATTTACGTCCTGTGACGACAGAACGTCGCCGGGGATAAAATTGTTTTAGATGATATTGCCCATTCCTTCTCGAGGCCTTCTTCTATCAATTCGACATGTCAAAGTATAGGCGACTATTATTAAATAACACGATAAAAATGTCATCCGTTACTTTGAAGTCAAAAGTCTGGCTTTAGTTTCTAGATCTATCTTGGTTTTAATAATCATGGTTGAGATTATTTGTAATAGTTATTGCGTCTATATATTAACGTAGACACCATACGCTATTTGTTTAAAAGTATTTAAAAGTAACATCACTAATGTGTTGTAATATACTATTATAAAATACAAACTAAGCACGCTTGTCTATTTTATTTTTATAACCATTCTATAATCTACTAGGTTTATCTTTACATCTGCCTACTCGATTAATCTAGCGCATACTTCATGCTACATTTACACTCTTATTTCCGCGCCAATAAAACTATACAACATCATTAAAAATAATTTAATCCTAAAAATAAGTTGTACGGTCTTTCGGATACTTACTAGATTCAAATCTAAAGGAAATAGTAAAAAAAAATATAATTTAAGCTATGTCTAACATTGAACGAAATAGATTTTTTTCTTTTGTATACTTTTAAACGGCTAATCCTTCCAAATTTATTCGGTGGGCTTAAATGAAGTGACGAGGATATATGTCGACGGAGAGTTTTGCTGATCTCCAAGGGTTCGACGTGACAATAAATTTAAATCGAACATTTTATTTCCGAGAGAATTCCACGTAACCCTTATCAAAGTGTACGTGGAATGTGGTAACAATAATATCAATGTTGTTAAACTGCTCCATATAACTTTGTTCTCGTTTAATATCAAGTTGAATGTTTTTTTCTGATAACGTAATGTAGTTATTTCTATTAATAGTGTTGATATATCTTATTATTGTTTTAACTTGTAACTACTATACAGAGGTATCGTTTAGGAAGAACAGTTTATAGGGAGTATTTTATTTGATTATCTTGATATTGAATAATGAAGAACTTTTTATAAAATTCCAAATAAAATCACATACGAGAAACTGCTACGATTTCAATTCACGTGGAGCGTAACATTATGAAAGCAAAGCAATGTCAGAAGACCGGAACTATCGCTTTATCAGCAGAAAATATCCAGTAGTTTCTTGTGTTACATTTATGTAATACTGCGTGACCAGTGGTCAGTCATCTTGTACATGGTGTGTTATCTACGTATATGTTCAATAGATACCTCCAGTATCATTTAAAATTTATCATAATAGTAGGAGGCTTTATATTTTTTCAGAATTACACACTCTCTCGATATGTGGAACATTTAAAAAAAATGATACCTCGCAAAAAAATTCATTCAACACGCCAGCAAATTTCAATTACACTTGTTATAAAATTGTTCGCAATATTTTATACTATTTTGCTGACGGTACGCTGCAACAGTCAATTTGCTATAAAGTTGGTTAGTTACACTTTTGTCGCAAGTTATTACGAAACGTCGAAAACACATAGGTACAAATACATTTCAGCATTTTGTTTCTGTGCAAAAAATGTTTTTAATAATTTGTTATACTTTTTTGATGTATTTCATAGTTTGCGAATGCGTATTTCGGTCTTTAGTGCACCTATTGTTACTCTAAGACGAAGCTAGCATGGAATTAGCTCTTCAAGTGCTTCACAAATGACTGATAATGCCGAATCTGTTTATGACACAGTTGCCAAGTTATTTTCACTTTGAAGTTCTATTTAGACGAGGTACTCTAATGCTGTTAGCAGTCTAAACCTTAAAATGTACTAAGTGCTTGAGTAAGTATTCCGATCTCGGTAAAATATTTCAATCAATGTTTCTAAATGCTTCATTTGTTTTATAACAATACTAGCTGTTCCTGTGCGGCTTCATCGGAAATTATAAAAACTTTATTTCATTGTTTACATTTGTCAAATTATCAATTGCAAATGACAAAATGACTAGACACGATGACAAACAATGACAATCTTGCTTCCTTGATGTTGGCAGCAACTTATGGTCTCTTTCCCCCATTAGGGTTTTTATCCAATGTAATTACCCCTAAGTTTAATGGCGTGAAAATATATAACCTAAAGCGTGACGTAAGTGTAGGGATTTTTATTAAAAAAAGAATTATTCAAAAATATGCTGTAATTGCTGACATCTTAGGCAACAAAGAAGTGTGTGTTTACGCTTTATTATATTAGTATAGATTTAGTCTTCAGTTTTAAATGAACAGTTGGACTGTACTTAACTTACGTGTATACATGTTACAACTGAAGACAAGTATTGGGCTTCAAATTGCACTAAGATGATAGAAGAAAGCGAACCAAGATATCGTGACAAATAGCTACGTGTTTCATCGTTATTAAACCGTATTTAAATCAACGTCTAAAGTCTAAAGACGCACGCAATGAATGCTTCAACAATATAACTATCTGAAGTTAAAAGCACAGATCACGATAATCTTTACTTAACCCTCTGAAAGCAAAATTGCTTAACGTCACCGACGAAGGTTACTCGTACTTACGGTCGGCAATTTTCCATTTCAGAAAATTTTCTGCAGGCCTTTTTATATAAATCTTTATTATACTCAAAGTCTATTACAGTATTAACCCTTTACTTTTATGCCTTTCAATTTTTTTCATAACAAAAAATAATCTATTCAGCATTAAAGTCAACCTTTAGGTATATATTTTGTATAAAACCCTCTTAAATATGCCCCGAATTCTAAACACTTACCGCTACGTAGTTATCGACATTACATCGG
>LD688955.1:5133758-5143949 GCA_003118335.3 Papilio memnon | reverse complement strand
GACAAATGTAAACAATAAAATAAAGTTTTTATAATTCCACGCGGATGAAGCCGCACGCGAACAGCTAGTTTACAATACGTACAGTTTTACTGGCGGAATATTTGTTCCGATCAAATACAAGTCGTACTACTAAAAGCTGTATAAAGTTTATACCTTTTTAGTTTGTAGTATTCTGGAGTTTAAATGGATATGATCGTATTTATGATAGGGTCACAGACAATAATCTGTTTATGGTTAACCTCGACGTTTTATTTATATTTTATTATTATTTGTTTTCAGAATTATTCACAGCGCCGACTTTCTTTTTATCTATGCTATGTCTATATTTCAAGTCTGTGGCCATAAATATATGTTTAGTAATTTCATGAACTTCCTGTGCTCTACGTACTGTTTATATGTTAGTAATTATTTCAACACAATTCTGAAATAATAAACGTTTACAATAAGTTTAAACAAAGGACTGAGTAATATTATAAAAGCGTTTATCGTTATAGAAATTGGATATAAAACAAACATAAGCACGACTGTTAAACGAATACGGCATTGATTCGGTGCTATCCCAAACAAATATTGGCGCATGTTTAAACACTTGATATGGCTGCTTGCCTCGTTCGCGCGATGTCGGGATAATTATATTTTATATTGTTTGTATATCATTTAAGTACACATACGACTTGAGTAAACTATCTTTTAATATAGAATGGATACGCATTCACGTCTGTAATCCAATGGTAGGCTGATATTAAGTTTAATTAGGCGCTATGTATCATTTATCGATACTAATATTTTAAAAAGGAGAAAGATTTGTATTTTTGTATGTATTGAAATAACTCAAAAACTACTGAGCCGATTTTGAAATTTTTTTCACCATTAGAAAGATAATTTATCCGTGATTGACATGGGTTATATTTTTTAATTTCACGCGGGCGAAGTCGCGAGAAGTAGCTATTTTATAATAAATTCGGTTTTAACAGCAAAACAATTTATACATTTTTTATATTATAAGAATCTAGGCTACCACAACGAAAGTATGATTAAATATATGAAGCTGAATGGATATAGATGTTGGTATATTTTTAGTGTTCGAACATAATGTTTGTATAAATATTCCATTTCCTGTTGAAATCCGGCGTGCATAATATTGTGTGTAACAAAAAGCACGTACGTCACGACCGTGCCGAACAAGCATTCGTCTAAGTGGTTAAATAATTTGTATTTACCCTACACTGTTCGCGCGGAAACCTTATAAGGGATTACTGCAGCGTTACTTTATACCATCACACGATACGTATAAGTTACTATAATTTCACCTGATTTAGTTTCATACAAATTAGAAGTACCTAAGTATTTTTCAACATAATAGTACCGTAAATAATTGATATTTTCTAATTGAAAAATCTCCATCTATCGTGTCTTATCTTATTTTTACCTATTTACATATGACACAAAGTTACTTATGATATTGCATGAAAGGCATTTTATTTTCCATTATTAACATGCTTTCTTTATAATATTACTGCTTATTGGGAAGTAAAAATAATAAACAAGTGTTTATGCGAACCATAAAAAATACAAACACAAAGTTAATTGTATCAGATAATCGTGAACAGCTTGATAACGCGGAATGGAGTCATTTAAATTCTACGCTTTTATATACAGTGGCAAGTGGGCCAGTTTATGTTAATAAACCTTTCCACTAACTTAGTGTGGAGCGGACGACGACCTCACTGGTTAATCTTGAATTCAACGAATTTTTGAACAAAATTCAAATACTAACTTTTATTTTAGGTACAATGTTGAAATGTAATCAAAATAAATCTAATAAATAAAACATTAAAACTTTTAAAGACACCAAAATTAATTCTTAGATTTCACGCTTTACTCGTGTGCATTTTATAGAAAAAAAAAAACATACATATTTTCTCTGTTTTTTCAAGTACAAACTTCTTTCAAATACAAACTGGTCTCTCCAGACTTTAATAGCATACTGAAATAGATCCAAAATCCCGTCGTATAAATTTCTGTCGCCATAGCTATTCCATGATCCTTGTTAATCAAAGCGAAGATCCTATAAGTCTCTTTTATTAAAAAAAGGAATGTGCAGTAAAGTCAAAAGACTCGTTTTATAGACCTATTTCTTCAGTTTTAATGTCGTGATGCCTTACTACTACAGACGGATTTAAATATTGTATAAAAACAGAACCGTATTGTGTTTTAGTTTTTTTTTCTTTAAAATGCGTAAGTTTGGATGGATGTTTGTTAAAGTTTGCAGCCTTAACTGCTGTACGAATTTAGATTAAATTTGGCCTAGATATAGAGGATAGTTTGGAAGATCATATAGGATACTTACTTTATTTTTTTTAATTCCACGCAGGTGGAGTCACGGGCGATAGCTAACACATTTATTTCTCTACAACGTCCTAGTAACATTGTAACTCTTGTTAGTGTTACATTGTAACAAAGTGGAAGAAATCATTCGTTCAATTTAAATTGTCTATGGCTCATTGAGTTCCACATAGATATAACTATTGTAATGGTTGGTCGATTTTAATAGTTCTAAGGTACTTTAGCTTCTTCCATTCAATAGTGACGTGTTGGACAGGTGCTCGATAAACATAATTATTCGCGTTGCGTGTCCGACAACAAAACATTACAAAGCCGAGTGCTACTTGACACATTGAACGTAACTCTGTTTCCCTTTTTTTTCATTACTGGCATAAAAAAACTAAAACTATTGACTTCTATACAAACGTATAAATGGTAATTTAACATGGTTTATTCATTTGTTTATAATAATCTCGTAAAAAACTTGCGTGACTGCGTTAATTGAAATCTTGAATGAATGATCTGTTTCAGTTTAATTAAAAATAATCCACTTACGTATATTTTTTATTCTTTGTATTTCATAACGTGGGTTAACATTATTTAATCGTATTCAACTGTTTAGCTTTAATGGTGAGTTTGGTGTACTAGTTAATGGTAATTTATAGTTGTATAATTAAAAGATAAAATGAAAAGAACAGTTTATAAATGTTTTTTTTTGTTAGGAATTAAAACTGCCTGTATCAAGATTGTTGAATGTTTTTCTTAGATTGATTAACCAAAGCAAAGTATTACTTAAGGCTAGAAACGTCGCAAAGGGCAAGTCATGTAGGTAATTGTTGCCCGCTAGTGTTAATAATACGTAGTGTGTTCGTAATTTATTAAGCAATTTGCCAACTATGGGATCTACGAGTAATAAAATAAAACGGGCACCCTTGAACCCTGACTATGTAGATCATCATACTAAACGTTGGATGTACGAATTTAAGGTTACTGAGCTGGGTAATTGAAACTAATTTTATACGATCTAAAATTCATAATTATATAGAAAATAATTGAAAGCTTGTGTACTAAGTAAATATATGAAGCAACCAACTTTAGTACGGCTTGTAGTAGGTATTCAAATCGATTAAACGTAAACCAAACTACTAAACAAATTCACTTAAAACAATCGAAGTAATAAAACCAGCTCCATAGTGACGGTTAAAGTATAAAGTGATAAAAAGAACTACCATTGGAACTCGAATACATTACGATATTTTGTCGTTGAAATGGACGACTTTTACTACTTGTTTTTACAACTCAGGTAATGGATTGATTACATAATTAAATTCGACAACGAGGAAACGAAGGTCGTGCGGAGTTTTTAGAGTATCAAATACCACTTACTAAGAATTTTAACAGAACTATTTGCGAATGCACAAAACACAGTATACGAGTAGATGTATAATATTTATTAACATTTGATGCACATAAAAAGCCTTCAATAAAACTTTAATGTTTTCAGTGACTATAGGAATGTAGTAGATCGCGTAATTGCCTAATTATCTAAAGTACGGTCTTCAAAATGTAGTCGTGGCTGAGGTCTATCGCCGTATTATATCGTCCGTCCTCGGTGAACGTTCCAACTTTAACTTGGGTATTTTTTGAAAATTAAGGTCATGTTGCATTTAAGCATTAGAGTATATATTAGAATATTTTTGATTGTAATATACCAACCTCATCGCATTTATTTAATAATTTAAGTAAGTAATATAAGAAAGATTAGATTTCTTTTAACGTAATTTCGTTTTAATTAAATTGTCTCGAAGTATACAAGTATATTTTTTTCTAGAGGAAAATAATACTGAAAATTAACGGTACTGATAATTACATATTTCAAACTTGCAAATCTTACTTCTTACTTCTTACTAATACTATAAATGCGAAAGTTTAGAGGGATGGATGGATGGATGGATGGATGTTTGTTAGAGTTTGTAGCCTAAACGGCTGAACGGGTTTCGATGAAATTTGGTATAGATGTAGAGGATAATCCAGAAGAACACATAGGCTACTCACTTTTATTTTTTTTAATTCCGCGCGGACGGAGTCGCGGGCGAAAGCTAGTACTTCATATTTTATGGAAACTAACGCATGCGTGAACGTAAACACTGCGTATGATATAAGACGCAAGTGCCCATATAATTACAAATCCCCTATATAAGGCTTCATATAATTATTCACATGTCGAAGCCTTGTACATAACCGCATACATAACATAATTACATGACATTTGCGTTATTGTTACCTTAATCTAAGACTAGACTGTTTATATTTTGTTTTACTTGTATATATGTATTTTTGTTTATACTTGTCCTACTTTGCTTATTACAGCGTGAAGACAGTAAAAGCATAAATTAAACCACTAAATGGGCCGCTTAAGTCAAACGTGAAGGGAGCAATTAGTAATGAATGTGAAGCACTCAAGTTTGTATATTAAGTCGAAACTTAGTCAGTTTTCGGTTGACTTTTAATGACGTATAGACTGGCTCTTATTACTACTATACTGCACAAGTAAACTGTACTAATCATATTTAAATCATTTAATTGTTGCAATTAAATAAAGTAATACAACAGACGAATGTTTAAATACATTTGTTTTTTTGAATAATATTTTAATATCTTTTCTGATTTTACGATACCTACATAGGTAAATTTTTATTTCTTTTACATCAATATTTTGCTGTGTTAAATCAAAGGATATGTAGCATTACAGAGTAGACTATGAATGTAGTTAGCTATCTTATCTATTTTATCTATTTAATTGTAAGTCAATCGATCGATATCGCATCATTCAATTTACATGGTTAACAAGGAATGTATGTAACATTGTTTTCAAGGAAAATTCAGGTTTAAACTTTTTTTCTTGTTATCTTTTTAGTTAATTTGCTTAGAAAAGTTTTTGTGTACATATAAATTTGGTGTTGAGTTTCTGTTTAACGACGTATGTCCTTTTGTTCTAATTAGAAATGTCTTATAGACAATGAAGTACTTAATGAAGCACTCTTTAAACTTATGTCCATCCTAAGTAATATTATATTAGTAATATGATATTTTTGTCATTTGTCCATATTTTTCAATTTCAAGCCTAAAAATTTTCTTGTCTATAAAAACTATAATGTTTGTGGCAATTATTGCCTTGCCTACATACGAGGGACTGAAAAGTGTTTAGTCTAATTTTTATTTAATAGATACAAATAAATAATTTAAAATAATCACGCATGTGGTATTTATAAATTGCGCTGTATTTAATGGCGCGTGTGCATTTAAGCGTGCTCATTTATTGTTCATTGTTTTTGATGGCACTCAGTTAGAATGCCACTGCCGGCTTGACGCCGCCTAATTTATCGTTAGGCATGCAAAATGTTCAAGGATAGGTCCGTTGTAATCAATAAACCTTGACATTATTACGTCTACTTTAATGTCGTACTTGAATGTTATGGAGAAAATTCATCCATGTATGGATTAATTATCTGTGAAACTTTTATGGGCTATTATAAATTTTTGATCGGATATGAAGGAAATAAGCCTTTTTGTTATAAACACTGTTAAACTTTAAGTAAAGCCTGTCTATGAGAAATAATGTTTTGTTAGATTTCATAAATCATATTGATTTAGAAGTTTTTTTTATTAAAACTTAAAATGAAAACGGTTCCTCGTTATATTAAACTTTCACGCGGATATTGGATATTGGCAAACGCTCGCAATTTCAGTTATATATGTGATAAGCGGTTACCCAAAGCTTTGTAGTTACTACATATTAATATTTTGAACCAACACTACTGTTTGCTGTAAAGATAATTAAATTAACCGCAGTACTCGTAGCTCTTTTGCACATCCTATTTGTGACTGTAATAATCTCGATTATCGCAAATCTAGCAAACCAACTTTAACTGAAAAAAATAGGGAATTACTCCTTGTATTAAAATTCAATTATTTTTGGATTTACATATACAATTCATGATCAGGATCAATGTATTTTAGTAACAAGAACGGCTTAAATTTAAGCGCCTGCCAAAATATTATAGCAAGCAAATACATTCCTTTGCGTGTTATGTGTCTTTCAGGCGCACCCCGCACGCAAAGGTCGCGATCGGCGATTAATTGTAGACCCACCTTGCCTACACTTTATTGCCTCTCCATCTGAACCACTATCGAAATAAAAGTTGTAACGATAAGCATCTTAATTAACTAAACACTGTACATCAATTTAGCACTCTTGATCTCAGATTAAGTTACAACTTCAAGATTGTTTTAGATTTCTGATAGAATTAATTAAATCTACCATTGTTGTTAATAAGGTGCTGCTGAAGGCGTTACACGTCTTAGACATAAGAAATCTAGTAAAAATTGATCGAACCTCAAAGGAAAAGGTTGGCAAATATTGTAAACATCTTCAGCCAACATCGAATTAGTTATTCGTCTTGAACGCATATCCTACCCTACCATTAATTTTCTTGAAAATTCGCGAGTTAGCATTCGTAACATCATTGAAAAAATTTGTGCATTGCCTAACAAGGTAGTTATCGTACGTAAATTACTCCGACAAATTTTGTATAAATACATTGATGACCATACTTTCTCGAAAATTTTCATGCTAGCCCTGAACTCTTCCGTCTTTAGTCATTGCAGTTGATTTTTTGCCCATGTTTACTATTTATGTGTAAGACTATACATAACTCACAAGTAACAATTACTCATGTTTACGAGACGCATTTGAGATAATTGTAACGTAAATATAGCCGTACGTAACCTTAGTCGTACGTCAACAATGTCAGTGCTGGGCGGGCGGCCAACAGATGGCGCGATTGTTCCGGTACTCTAATATAACTCCACCTATATCAATGACCTACTAAACTTCACTATTTTTCTTGACAGTACGCCTTTTTAAACTATTTCTGTCCTCTATTTGTTCATTATTGAAAGACGTAGAATGTAGGTGTCTTGAATATTAGTGTATTATCTATACTAAGCTACTAAACAAGAAACAATTTAATTATCCTACCATTAAAGATTTCCTGAACAAATTACTTTTGTAAAGTGGAAGGACCATCGCAAAATGACCTTAACCGTAACGGCTATAAGCAAAGACTTTTGGAATATCGTCTCTGGTTATTAGCAACATAAATATTGCGTTTATAGGAAACAAAATATATCTTTATAAGTATTTAAGTTCGTTCAAAGCTTTCCTGATTACCTTAAGACTTATCAGGAAATACGGATCGAAATTTAGTACATGGTGACGTTAAACGAAAGCGTCTTAAAGCGGATGTGGCGATGGGACTTCACGGACAAAGCCTCTCAGCTCAAGTTACCACTGAGAATTTCTCAAGCAGATTATATCTCAAGTATTAAGTATACACCAGTGCTTTTAGCTTTTTAAAAAGGACTCCCGTACCGTTTCTTTGAATAAAGACCATCAAGTAATCGGATTTCTTTAACATTTGGTCCTTGGTTTTAACAACACATTCCATATTTAAACTTAAATGTTTAAGACACAGAAGAGTTTCATTGATTTAGGTTTGACAACAAATGACTGTGTATTTGACAACTGATAACCAGTGCTTAAAAAAAGTTGTACATTAATATGTGAGTATACTGAATAAGTGGAGAGATGAGTGGTCGCCACCAGCTGCGGGTGCCCGAGGTGCGGGTGAGCGGGGCACAGGATGATGCAGACGATCCCCCCGCGGCATTACCGCCCTTCGCGCTCACCCTTGCTTCTATACCACGTCGTCGACACTCTTGGATATGTGGGTAAGTTTCTGTAACTGTCACTTTTTCAAAAAGATATTAAAGAAATACCAGTTAATCAGTGCCTTGAATACCTATGTAATAGGACTTTAAAGGCACTGGACATTAATTCCACCACAATATTCATTACAAGTTCTAGGTTTTCACCTTTATTACTCACTTACATATTATATTCATTCGAAAACTCTGTCAGCTACAAAATATTTTCCAAACCCAGTTATCGAGCAGAGTTTGGCAATGAGAATATGGTAATTAGATAATAGAATTCTATGGATATTGTTGTTGAAACGACATGACTCAAGTCGTGTCTGTAATTGTAATGATATTTTCAGCGGCGCTGTGGTCTGAGAGACAATTAATATATCTTAATATTCATGAGGGCTTCTTTAGTAAACCGCTATGAACATTAGCACAACAATAGTTGAGATACACAAGCATTCATCCCAACGTCGGCTATTGTGTTGTGAACACCTTTGACCGTTTTTGTGTCGTTATCGTGGATCGCTTGGATATTAATATTAATTTATTCTCTAAATATCTAACTTTGAAAAGGAATGTCATGAAACCAAAATGTCTAATAGTTAAATTCAGTTCAATGCTGTAATAGAATAAATCATATTTTTAAAATAATATTTGCACTAACATGAAGGAAAATAAATAACGTTTTTGCCCACCCTCCAACGAGCACGGACATTATTAATCACATAATAAGTCATAGTGACGTTGGACCTTGCGCGGCGAGTCACTGATCCGACATTTTACGTCGTTTATTATGCCTACGATGTTCCTATGATTTAATTTTGATGTATTCGTGGCATTACGATAACATACGACGATCGTATAAAGGAATACCATTGTGTCAGCAATATTTCTCCCAGGCGCTAGATGTGAAAAAAGATTTAAGACAATCCTTACGTTCTACCGATGGGAAATAGATCAATCTTGTCTCAGGGAAATAACAGTTTGATTCCAATTACCTTTTGACGCTTCAATCGGAATTCAAATCAACTGCTGCTGAGTTCTCGTTAAATTCCAATGACTATTTAGTTGTTTATCTGCTGACTGACTATGGACGCGCTCTGTAGCACTATGTTTGTATTTGGCTAACAGTACGAGTGTAATATCCTGGGATTGGGTTCTGTCTAAAAAGTAATATTTGCTTACCAAAAAGTTGACTCTGATCTGTATTTGGAAACGAATTTATGATTTTTAATAACATATATTATTTAATTTTTTTTGGAGTAATGATACCAAGTATAAAACAAATAGAACATCCCATGTAAAAAATAATGTAATTTTAACTAGTTACATATAACTAGCGTGAAGAGGAAATTACATATTTTAGTATTATTCTGGATACGTGTGTTTTTGTGTTTGAAAATTGTCAAAGAGTTATGTCCTCAAGCAATTCGGACAAAATCCGCAGCAGTTTATGTTGACTATCCTTGTTTTATTCACTTCAAATTAAACCACCTTTGCAAAATTTAAACGTGGACATAATTAAACAGAGATAATTAATTTTAATTATCTTTTTAACGTTAATATTACACGAGAAATTCACGTTGCTATATTACCGGACTAAGTGGCCCAAAAAATCTTAATTTAAAACAAATAAATTATTTCGTTTGAAGAAACAATAATTAGATCTGTCTGGGGCACTGTTTGGTGTTTTCTTACAAAATTTTACTACCTTTGTCGGTGTTCTGTTATTTATTAATCGAATTAAGGAGGGACTGAAACCTTTCAGTTGCTTTTAATGATTAATTGAATTTTCTAGTTGTTTTCTTTGTCATTTTAGTTCGATTTGTATGTAATTTTTGTTGTCAAAACACATTTGTTAACAAGTTTATCTTTCTTGTAGACAGTTGTAAGATGTAACGTAATTTTCACCAGATGATGCCCTCAGGAAATGGATAAGCTGACAGGGAAACAGATTTTGTAACTAAGGTTTATTGTATTTGTCTAACACGGATAAAACAAGGTCTGACTGGAAGGAAACATTTAATATAATTTAACCTAATCTGCCTTTAATTACGTCCTTTTAGTATTATAGTATTTGTTTATGAAATTGTATAT
>LD688955.1:5107580-5132475 GCA_003118335.3 Papilio memnon | reverse complement strand
TGCTGTAATTGCTGACATCTTAGGCAACAAAGAAGTGTGTGTTTACGCTTTATTATATTAGTGTAGATAATGTCTCAGGAATGTTTTAATAAGTTAATTACAAAAATCCGTTTTAGTAATAAGGTATAGAAACACTAGACGGAAATAACTAATAACACTTTTCTTCTACAACGACGTCGTTAGTTCGCTTCGTATAATTAGTCCATTGTCCACTTATCTCTTTGCTTTAGAAGATGCGATTGCAGTCTTTTGCTATCGAATTTCTTTATTTCTTTTACTCCCATGTACTTTGCTATATACATTGTAGTTAAAATATATAACTATAGCGAAAAATGTATACATATTTTGCACATATAAATACTTGTGTGCAAAAAATAAATACATTTTTGCCCTGTTGTTTATAGTTGAACGTTTATTCGATGCCTATCAGAGTGTAAACTATCCAACTACTGGAAATTAATACAGAAAAAAATATTCATGTCGATGCAGATGATATTGAAAATTGAATAAGCCCTGTGATTTTATGACAAAAAATGTATCGTTTGTGACTTAGTATGGATGTATTAGATAGACTTTCTATCTAATAATTCTCTTGTTTCTTGGAACATAATGTACAAACAAACATGCGTACTTTTAATAGTTCACGCACCTCATTTGTCAAAAAGTGTGGCGTTGACGGGACTAGTTAGAGATGTTGATGTTTTTTTTAGAATTGTTGCGAATTCTTGGCATATACCTCGACAGCTAGATGAAAAGATTTCAAAATAAACGCCGTTCATAATAACCTCACACAAATATACTCTTTACTATGTTAATATTTGTAATATTATAAAGATGAACAGTTTGTTTGTTTGAACGTTGTAATCTCTGCATAATTTAACGTTTACAAAAATCTTTAGGCTATTTCACATTGCAAAAAGATCCTTACTTACGTCAAGACGAATAAAGCAACTAAATAAAGCTAGTAATAATAATAATTAAGATCGTAGTGCAATTAACGCTGGCTTGAATGAGTTTTTAGACATAAATCTGGAATTTCCAGGTACTTAATAATTGTGACATTATGAAAAACAGCCGAAACGAGGACTAGAACCGCGCGACATATTTGAATCTTTGCCACCATCTATTCTTGTCTTACCCGCGTAAACACGTCTCACTCGAACACTGTCTTTAATATTAATATAAAGAGTAATATTCATTAAATCATAAACTACTGCCAAATGACAATTATAAACCTAGTATACGATGAACAATTCTAATAATGTCGACTATGGAGATCGAATTTCAGCGACGCAGTTCCTTTATAGTTTGTGCCATTACCCATGTTTGTAATAAAAATGGAAAAGAGCAATACCTATTATGTACGCCATATAATGTAATATTAAGTTACTTCTACCAGGAACTGAAAGATAGGACAAAAATTATGTTTCTTGTTGGTTAAGCAAAAGTCTTATAATATTTAATCAATCGTTCGTCAAAAAGATCGGTAATTTAGATACCACTTACTTTCGCAACATACAATTTCCCGTATTTTATTGTGCAATACTATTGTGGACTTTGTACTTAATCACAGTGGAAACTTACCAGTCGATGGAATTCATTCCCGACATTGTAAAATTCACCTCAATTTATTTTCAACCGCAATTCGAAAGATAGTTTACAAAATCATTGACACCTCTGGGAAAAAACAGAATTGCAGAGTATGCAAGAGTAAATCAACACGATTACATGTATTTGTATAATTTGATTTATTGGTTTAATTTAATTCACCTGAACACAGCAGGCGTAGCAAACCAGAGTAATAGAATCGCTATAGTGAGGAAATCTTATGACTGAATTAACCAAAGACATGCAGGAATACTAAAAATATATCTTAAAACCCTTTGATATTCAATTAATTGACAGCTTTGCGACGTGGCGCGATCGAAGAATAATAAGTATGTTTTCATTGGAGCCGCGACGATATTTGAAAGCTTCCCACTATATTGCCTTTCCTCCGATTGAACGCTGGAGATTTTTTAAAATCCCTTTCAAAGCGGATTTAGCGTACTACATACGTGAATTAAATTGCAGTGAATTGCCACTATCTCATGTCATATCTTTGACTTGGGGGTTCATACTTCTGCGTTTTATGCATTGCTTTTTAATAAATAAATAATAACCCGAACCTTGTAAGTTATCATAATCTTTAAAAAGTTTACGACACAGATACACGTATAAAAAAAATTGTCACGTTTTAAAATGTTACAAAAATTGAGGGCAACAGCAACATAATGATGCATACAATGTTTCCTTTATCTGTGGCACGGTTGAGTCATGAAAATGTCGTTGATTTATTGCACTGAATATTGTTGAAAAATTATGTTGTCGCAAAAGCGCCTGACTTGCGGCGGCTATGGTCGGTTAAGACGCACCATCGTGCGCGCAGTCGCCGACGCGCGCCCAACGATTTAAACGTCGATCGAAATTATAAAATACCGAACAATATGGATTCTTCGAACTACGCGAGAGATCAGTGAAAACCGAACGATTTTAGTGCATGTCGCATTTATAAAAACGATTTTTGTGACGGTGATAAAAAGCCATGTAGATCGCTGTATCGTAAACCGTGTTATGGGTGTTCGTGACAATATTTTTTTGTTCAGGACCGGAATATAAATTTTCTTGTGTAGCTACAAGGTATATGTTACGTCGTATTTTTAGTATAATATATATCTAGAACGATATCAGGAAATGTTATGTTCGTTTTCCTTTTGATTTTGGTACTTAAATAATGTTCATAGTATGTTCTATGATATCTCATTTTTTCTTAATGTTATGTGTATTAAGCTATTAGTATTAATATCTTCAGAGATATAAAGCCATTTATGGTTGCTATATATTTTTATATACATTTTGAAATAGGTCTATTTTTTTCTAAAGTATTCATTGTGCAGTTCTAACATGCTATGGACGCGATGTAAAGTGTAATGCTTTTATAAATATCAGATAAAAATCATGAAAATAAACCTGTAGGTAGAGCTTATTAACAAATCCTCTTTCTCAGTACTAAATTCTTTAATATGTCTGATGTTTCAAAACTTAAAGACATGACCTAGTTAAACAGATTTTAAAAACATTACACTATAACAACAACATTTTCGTATTTGAAAGGAATAAAGATAATAAAATTTTTAGTTTGTAAATATTTACACAAAACATTACTAATCCAACACGCATTAATTCCGAGCAATGTGAATAACATGTGTAGTAAAATTTACAAAGGTTTGAATATTTAAAATAGTCTAATACGTCTTGCCAAATGGTTCACAATCACACATGCTTTTGTCTGTTTGGTAAAGGACACAGCAATGATTTAACTTTGTAACATTCGGCCACAGTTTTAAATTCTAGATAAAAATCAATCATCAATAACTAGTTGCTGTACCTACTTAATATGTTTTGTTCATAATATTAATAATTAAACGTAATTATAGACGCGATTTTTAATGTATTCACCTGTAATGAACATTTTATTACATTGATGTTTGAGTTTTTAATGTGTTCATCATTAACATTAAAACTATAAAGGTAATTTATCTACCAGAAACGAATATAACACCGATCATAGTATTTTCTGCATATCGTAGATACTTAAAAACCTATATTTGTACGAGAAGTTTTCAAGAAAATGTGACAATATTATTTGTAATACACGCCATCTAGTGTAAAGAGTTTGAAGCGAAGTGAAACGATGTTGCCTATCGTTGAAATGAAAGAGGGCGCTAGTAACAATCTTCTAGTTGCTAGTGCCAACCGACACCGGCGGACCCGCGATCGCGTAGTGACAGCTGAAGTTCGCGCCCTACGCCGTAGACGAGGATGGACTGTAGTCGGCTCTGAAACCAGGTAAGGCTTTACTAACTTTCCGATAGATGGCGTTAAACAGTTTTTTCATATTATAAACTTTAAACGTTATGAATTTAAACAATATAATGTTTTTAATTAGTGAATAATAAAAAAATAATCGAACTTTACCATTATCAGGACGATATTCGTCCCCACTGAGGGATTCGGAGACTACCTAAAGAGGGGACTTGGAACTTTATGTCAAATAAAAACTTAATATTTAATGAAAAATAACGATGAATTATTAAAACAGATAATAATCATTTTATCAAAAATCCATTAAATTTTAACTTTACGTTCTAAATACAAAAATCTAAATTCGCAAGCTAGATAATGTTCTTCGGGAAACCTTGACACATCTAAATAAAGTTTTTTTATCTTGAACGTTCAAATAGGACGGATTTATGAACAATTTATAATATAATTTATATGAATTCAGTCTAATATTTTACACTTGTTACGTTGTAACTCAAGAAATTTTTGCCGAAAATTGGTTTGTATCAAAAGCTATATTGAATTCTAATACCCTTGAAAGATGTGCGAAGCTACAAAAAAATATAGAAGTAGTTTAAAAAAACCATATTAATTAGTTCAATATTAAATTTTCAGATATCAGGTAAGAATTACCTAAAAGCTCTGTAAGACATGAAAATTTACATAAACATATTTTCATTTAGTTAAAGAATAATAATTTTACTCTAATATAAGAAACAAAATAAAAATGTTGCCATAACAGTATTCAGAAAAATAGGAATGAAAAAAAATATCTAATTACGACATTAAGAAGGGTCGAGGCCAATCTTAATGGACGTAAATCTGTTTCGGTGTTATGCTAAATATTTAGAGGCTTAAAATAAGTCATGATAAGATATAAAACAATTATGAAATACATTTTGTAACGAATATTTTCGCATTAAAACATTCTATTTTGTTGTGTTGATGATGGGATTTGAACTAAAAGCAGTTAGGATTCTTCCAGCGAAAGCTCAGAGCAAGAAATTATTAAAATCGTCATAAGATAATCTACATTATGATTATATGCGTTGAAAGCATCAAAATTGATGTAACATAGATTGCATAGAAACAACATTTTATAAACAGTAAGTTAAGACTGAGCAGATAAAGTTCCGACAGTTCCCTATTTACGTAGCGGTGGATGAAGAGTTTACAAACAACTCACTCACTTGAAGGTTGAATTAACGACCAATTCTTATTGCATACTTAATGGTGAGCGTAATAAAACTTTCCAAGAGAAATGCGCTATTCTTGTATCTACGTTTACACGGGAATATAAACCAACTGAACCATGTTTTCGGTCAACGTATTTTTTTAATCATTTGTATTTGGATAGACATGTTTAAAGTTAATAATTTCGTTTAAAATACAATTTATATGCTATTAAGTGTTTATCGCGAATGATATATTTGTTCGTATAATTTGTTACGGTCTTTGTATTCGGTTGCAAGGATAATCCAAATTAATTCTCCCACACAAATGAATTTCTGCTGTTTCATTTTTTCTTTTTAAGTCACTTAAAGATAAATCGTTTTCATTTCTGCAAACAATTAATTCAATTATACTCGTTGTTTTTTATCTTTTATTATATTGTAATTATATGTTTTACTTGATTATATCAATTCCAGACAGAAGTAATCTTAAATATTTATTCTGTCACCCTTCTTCGCGCAAATGTTATTTGTTAACGTAATTTGCTCCAAGCTTTGTGCTACAAATTGGTTTGCAAATTAATCTTCAAGTTCTTTAAAACTTGTATAAAGATTGTCAAATTTTCTGATATTTTACTAAAGAATTCTGTCAACCTAAAAATCCTAGTCATTACGTTAATACGCTTACGAGAATAAACCAATGAATTGGTTATTTTACATTTTTATAGACGCGTAAGCAAAGTTGATGATGTCTTAATAGTGAGAATTAAACTCCATAACCATAAAATGTTTAATAATAATTACCAGTTCAAGTAATCGATATAAACAGAATTATTTGTTGACAAATTTTTGTCATAAATGCAGATAGAGTAAAACAGCTATGAAGAAGAAAATACAATTTTCTTTGCAAATACTGGAATATTCTCATTTTACTTGTTAATATTTTGCTGTTGTCGACGTTTCTTCGTATTTGTCTTCGCTGTTTGTTTACTATTTATTTAACTAACTTTTTACATTTATCTTAAGTATCTGCCTGGAATCGGGTCTTTCTACAGAACTTGACTTCTTTAGGTTCTAAGTAGAATTAACTTATTTAAATCTTAATTAATTGAATAAACTACAGATGACTAATAAAGCGATAACTAATGCTTTTAACATTCTTATTCCATTTTTTAATGAGAACGATCCTCTTTTACGCAACAATTTTTGTATCAAAAATGTTGGTTATAAGCAAAAAGGTAGCTTGTTAGTAAGATACAAGCCCATATTTAAACTGGCATAAGCGGGATGCGTCACTCGGCATGCGAAGATTTCAGGTGACGGGTGATAAGCGTTCCGGGAACGTTGGCAGCCTGCCCTCACCGATATAGCCCGGCGGCGTCGCAGCGCATATTTGTGCAAGGGCCGAACTGAGTACACAAGCATAGCGACAGTAAAATATTGTGAAGTCATTAGTTAGCAAAACGAAAAGACAAACCCAAAAGACAAGAAGCAATCCAGACAAGAGAGGATATCGCTTCACCGACAAGATTATTTATATCGATAGAACGTCGGTGAAGTGCTCTTGAATTTCAAAGACAAAAATCTGTGTGTCAAATGAACTCAGAGTTCTAACTGTGAAGAGAAATGTAGGTACGACAAAACTCAAAAATTTTATATTTCTCATCTAAACCAGTTCATATTGCATTTGTATTCCTAATATTTAATTAAATCAATAATTATTTATGTGCATTCCTCGCATATTGCTTTTCTTGCAAGATTTCAATTTATTAATACTTCTTCATGATAATTTTGCTGTTGCTAATTTTAATGTAAACACAGTACCAACTATGCGTCTGTTAGATGCGTTATTAGCAAACTGAGATGCATCGTTGTGATTGAGTGTTGTCTCTACAAATATTATCAAACATCTGCACACTAGACACTACCTTAGTAAATACTCCCAGGTTTCTGTTTGTATTTCGTGTCATGAAAAAATGCCATTATTTAATACCAATTTTAGAAAAAAATATATTATGGTTACTGAATTGCATTACATCTATACTATTATTATAAATAGGAAAGATTTGTATTTTTGTATGTATTGAAATAACTCAAAAACTACTGGGCCGATTTTAAAAATTCTTTCACCGTTAGAAAGGTAATTTTTCTGTGAGTAACATAGGCTATATTTATTAATTACACGCGGGTGAAGTCGACGAGCAACAGTTAGTTTAAAAATATATTACAATCTTTTTCCGTCAACAGTACTAAAATAGTCTCTAAGATGTTGGTACCAAATCAATAGTGAGTTTTGAGATATTTGAAAATAACAAAGCTGCTACTGTTGCTAGCGGGGACGTCATATAATATTTGCATATGGCAATCATGTGCAAAACGGCAATCATTACACATTAAATTAAAAACATAACTCTCAAAAATAAACTCCCAACGATTTGTAATAGGACTCAAAAAGTTTGAAGTCCTTGTCAATAAACTTTTAATGAGATTGATTATTGTTATTCAGTTTTGGAGAAATATTTTAATATCTATTTATATTAAATTCTCTGTTCCTACTCACTCTTCTGCTTTTAATTCTTGGAATCCATAACATTTGATATCCGAATATATGTTCAATAATAAAACTAAATATAACTTACGGACGATGTAACAGAGAAAATACAAAATAGAAAGAGTGCAATTTTATGTTATTAGCACGAGTAATGAGCGTTGTTTGTCTTAAAGTGAAGAAAAATTTCATACAACGCAAGAGATAATCTCGGTATTTTTTTGTAAAGTATTTCTTGGTACAATCATACTAATCAAACTTCAAACTAATATTATAAATGCGAAAGTTTAGATGGATGGATAGATGGATGGATGGATGGATGGATGTTTGTTAGAGTTTGTAGCCTAAACGGCTGAACGGATCTCGATAAAATTTGGCATAGATATAGAGGATAGTCTGGAAGAACACATAGGCTACTTGCTTTTGTTTTTTTTTAATTCCACGCGGACGGAGTCGCGGGCGAAAGCTAGTATTATAAATGCGAAAGTTTAAATGAATAGATGGATGTTTGTTAGAGTTTGTAGTCTAAACGGCTGAACGGATTTCGATGTAATTTGGTGTAGATGTAGATGATAGTCTGGAAAAACACATAGGCTACTCACTTTTGTGTTTTTTATTTCCACGCGGACGGATTCGCGGGCGAAGGCTAGTATACAACAAATTTCTTATTTATGTTAACAGGACAATAAATGCAAAGAAATATTTTAACTTTCATTAGAAAACAGTCACTGTAATGTTTTTTTGTGTTACAAGTAACAGTTGGAAGCATAAATTTGGCGTTAATTTGGAAAATGTGTTGTAAATATTTTCGACAATTTGGTAATCATTACATTATTGAGAAAATTTCAAAGCTTAATGAAATGTGAACCTTTTCTACATAGAAATAAAGAAGGTATTATTCAAATGAGCCTTGATAACTTTATCGTACCAGCTGTATCATCATTCGTGTCAAAATCTGATTAAGTAAATAATTCTGTTTCGCCCCAAGGCTATGTTTTTGTTCTTCCAACAAGCAACGGTATTGAAATTGAAACTGTAATTTAGTCTTATAATTAAATTATCCATTGCTCTATGATTTGATGTAATTTAAAACACGATATCTTTTAAAAAAAAATATTGTTGGATATTTTAGACAATGGAAGGAAAAGAAGACTCATTTTATCTTTAAATTGATAATAATTATTCTTATTAATGTTTATTATTATTAAGTCTGGATACATTATACGCACAAATTATAATTATCTATCAGCTCTTTTTATTCACCTACTAAATGTCATCAATCTATCTGAACTCAGCTCTGCGCCAAGTTGAGTTGAATAAGTTTCCTTTTAAAACGTATTCATCTTTTCTAATCCTTCCTTCGTGTAAGGAAAATGTAGGCTCTTTATAATTTTAAATACCTCCATTCAAGCCAAGCCGTGCGTGTCTGATACTGCTCTAATCTAAACGACCTATACGTGTAACTATTTATGCTGTCAAGCGACAAGACCTTTTCTATACATAAACTTCACATTAAAACACCGCTTAGTAAGAAAAACCTTTTATACTGCATATTTTATATATTAGGAATATGACTAGGGGATGCCTCGGTGAGTATTTCTTTATATCTCTTGCAGCGTGTTTGAATATACTTCTTCGTGTATACTTTAAAAAAATCCTTCATGTCTAAGATTTTGAAGATATATTTATCACACACAAATTCATGGTCCTTCGAGACGGATATAAATTCTATGTTTAGAGAGCTCCGATGAACTTGTAATGAAAATAAAATCTAATAAACGTAATTTTGATTTGATTGACGAAATTCCAATAATGTCACCGGCTAATTACTGTAATGAAATCGCGCAAGCGACGCCGTTCACTTTGTTCGTTACGGAACCATTAATAATGTGCATAATTTATTTAAATCCATTGCAATATGGGCCATTGTTTCACGCCCATTTATTCTGTACCTCATTAGCTCAATATCAGTAGCCTGTTTTATTTTGACTTAATATAAACCGATTACAACGGAAAGGACAAAATTGAAAAACAAAGATTAAAAAAATAAATCATCATAGCATAATGTTCGTAAGATACGGGTTTCTTACCAAGACTTTTTTACATTACCGCATCACCTCAGTCAGTCCGTGAACATGGCGCATGCAACTGTGCCGAAATATCGGGAGCTAAAACAACCCCAAACAGCACCATATATTCTCAAGCTTATATCATAACTATTCTAAGGAATAATATTGACACAAATTGAATATAAGGTCTTCATTAAGCAGCTTTGTTGATAATGTACTCATAAGTGACATTGAATATCTAATTTGCATGTGCCTCAAGGGACCTTCGCTATTCAATATCCGCATTCCGCAGGGATAAACTTATCAGTGGCTGTTTCTAATGAAGTAAACATATATTTTGCGATCAATCGACTTTCTGAGAATATGGTATTTACTGTTAGATTTACTTTAAAAAAAAAAGAATAGGCTAAATGTTAACGACCGAATTCAATATTATCCGCGGTAATTTTAATATTTCGTTTAAATTTACCCAAACATAAGATTTAGATTACATTCGCGTAAATGGTCTAATACTTCGAGGTCGAACGAACATTTTTTAACTTCGTTTAACAAAGTAAGTAAGAAATCTTTTTGGATCAAAATTGGAGTTCGCAAAGAGAAAATATTGATTTCGGCCTTAGAGGAATTGCTATTCATATCATCTTACAATGAGACACATTTGTCAAATAAATTTTCAATATCATAATTTACACAGGGTTCTCTGCCTTATTTATTATCATCTTTTATTTATTTAATTCCATGATGACATTAATCGAGAATAGAATGCGATCGGATGATTGATTGTGTTTGAGTTCGGTTTATAACGTATCACAAATACCCTTATGAGGCAGATAAATAAATCTTGGAAAATTACATATTGACCAAAATTGAATAAACATTGAAATATTTAAATTATGAAAGATACATGAATAATTCAACGTAATCTAGTTAGCTTGAAAAATACTAGAGTCCATTTTTAATGACATACTCATTATTGATGATGAAATCATATACTCGTATACTATAAACGTAAGATATATACTATGTGGGTTGCGCTTTCGTAGCGAATTCTAGAACATAACAATTTAAGCCCCGTTAAATTAACTGTGCCAGTGCAGCTACGCAGGCTTATGGCTGCAACGGAACGGTTCAATATCTTATTTTACATCAAATATCTTAATATACGAGACTAGCATTTTTCATGCATTTTTTCAATATCGGCACTAGCTTATTATTCAAACCACATTTTATAACCCATTAATTCCAATCATGACATCAATTTTATTTAAGTAAAATACAGTCTAAGAATACCGAGTTAGACATTTTTTCAAGAAAAATGCTCATTATCTTTACACAAAGCATAGCTTAAGGAGCTTTTCTAAGTTTAAAACCTTCAGTGAGCTTAGCGGATAAGTTTCACTCTATTATCTTTTGCGTTTATAAGCTTCGTCTTGTTCGTGTGAACGAGTGTTTAGGCTCTCTCGATCCGCTGCGAACATGAAAATCATACGCGCTGTTGGTTTCTTTTGTGTTCACTGGAAAATACTTAATATTCGTTAGTGTTCCGCATATCGGATAGATAAACATGTTGTTTGTATTATAGAATACAAGAACCCTTTCTCGCCTTTTACTCTTATAAATTATTATTTTACTCAATGATTTGTTTCCAATTTCAGGTTATTTTTTCTTATGTAATTTGACAATTCACCATTCCCTTATTGAATAATAATAAGAGTAAATAATGTGGAACAAGTCGGGTAATAATAAAAATTATTAACATTTCAATTCGGTTTACTTAAATAAAATTACAGGAAAAGTTTTGATTAATCGAAATAACTGAAACCAACCCCAGCTTCCTATTGTAATAACTATATTATACTTTTAGATACAGCACTTTAAATATAAATAACCATTTAATAAGACATATAATTTTTTCATAAAAACATTAGTAATTTTATAAAATTTCTTCTAAGATTGTGATACTTACATCTTCGAATATTATTTGCTGTATATGGTAAACATTGAAACATTTCATTTTATTTTCATATTATTTTAAGTAATTGCGAAGCCTTATATATTCTACAATAGAACTTTCGACAATATGCGTCACCTTTGAAAAATAAGCCCGCGTATAAATGCTTCGTAGCTACATTTAAAGCTCTTCGCGCTACGGATCAGGGCTACGTTCGTAGCACGTAGCTACACTGCCAGTTATTGTTTACGCTCGGTGGCATTAAATCCACCTGCTTTGATACGTTAAAGGCCAGGTGTGGTAAACACGTAGTTAACAATAGAAATATACGTTAAACGTATATTGTAGTTTGTAAAGTAATAATTTTATTTATTCCCTAAATGTTTTACATGTTTGGATTTGGACGCTTTCATACTTATTTCTATTATAATTATTTAAATAAAGTATATAAAGGATATCAGGTTTTCAAGTTGATGTGAACGGAACTCGGATGAGGGAAATGCACGATGAATTTATCAATATTATTTCCGAGTCTTATATTGCAAACAGAGCTTAAATTGAAACCCACTCTCCATATACGGCTTTGTTTTCGCTGCAGTACGACAATAACGTTTAAAATTATTATGATATAAAAAAAACTTTTATTAGATTTCTAACTATATAAAGCTTTTTAAATTTATCTTTGAAATATAAAGCACATCTTATACTAATTGTTTAACACTAATTAATTATTTATAAACTGCTCATAAAATTTAATTAATAATAACAAATTTGATATGTGAACTCTTTCTGGGACATTTTCCCGAACTTTAATTAAAATGACTTCAGCACTCTGAAATTAGTTTGTTGTTGGAAATGGAACTATTTTAATAAAAACAGTGTATTTTGTTTAATGAACTAGGGCAAAGTTCGTGGAATACACAAACCCAGTGAATATTACATAATATTTGTATTACTAAGTGCCTTTAGCCTAATGGTCAGCGAGAATCAATCATTACTTCGAAGGATTCAAATTCACCATTTAATCAATAGTTAAAATAAATATTGGTATAACAAAATGTATGATTTATTGACTTATATTTCAAACTAAGCAATGATTTTCGCAGTCCTCGATAATTTAGAGTAATAGGAGAACGAATTAAATTGTATTGCTTTTTAGTATTAAAATGTTAATTACGACTCAGTTTACATTTAAAATATATTACGTTCTGTCTATTCGTCGTTCATAAAATTAACACATCCAAGACCTTTATTATAACTCCATTTGTTACATCTTCGTACGCTTATTGAAACGAGATTATCATAGCAATTGTCTTTGTAATACAAATTATATGTAAATTAACATTACCAAAGCATGCTCATTGAATTTAATTTCAATTAATTCCTTCGGGTTTTGATTAATCTATACTAATATAATAAAGCGTAAACACACACTTCTTTGTTGCCTAAGATGTCAGCAATCACAGCATATTTTTGAGTAATTCTTTTTTTAATAAAAAGCCCTACACTTACGTCACGCTTTAGACTATATATTTTCACGCCATTAAACTTAAGGGGTAAATATTTTATAAAAACCCTAATGTGGGAAAGAGACCATAAGTTGCTGCCAACATCAAGGAAAAATTATTGCCATGGTTTGTTATCACGTCATGTCATTTTGACATTTGCAATTGAGAATTTGCCAAATGTAAAGAATAAAATAAAGTTTTTATAATTTCACGCGGATGAAGCCGCACGCGAAAAGCTAGTTATGTATATAAAATTATAAATACGAAAACCATCATCAATCGCTTTAGTAAGTTATATTTAGTAGTATAATAGATATAATAATAAGCAAATGTGACGTTAAGTGAGACATTACGAATTAAGGTTATACAAATAAAGGTTATATTATCTGGTGTTACAATTCAACCTAAATTAGTTAGCGTTAATCAAAAATCTTTTCAAGATTTAACACAAAGCGGTGAGCACTGTCATTCCAAACTCCTTTGTTTGTTCAATAGAGCTCTAATATTTCAAGTTTGAATGGGACGTTATGGAAGTTCGCGTCGCGGGCTTGCTTTACACTGATATTATGCTTCCCGTAATTCAAACATATACAATAGGTTATTTCCATAATAAATATTTGAGTTTTTTCAAGACACGTTTTATCTCTATAAGCCAGGTCTCTTTATATATTATTAACTAACTTTCTCACGCGATTACGTCCGCGGGGAATTAAAAAAAAAAACAAAAGAAACTAGCCTATCTGTTCTTCCAGACTATACTCTGTACTAAATTTCATCGAGATCTGTTCCGCAGTTTAAGCTGCAAACTCTAAGAAACAATCATCCATCCATCTAAACTTTCGCATTTATTTTATAAATAGGATTTATAAGTAAACAAGTAGCAACTTCATGGACAAATAGAAAGATTTGAAAAATAGCAGACTAGAACTAAAGACTCGTTGTCGGCGTTCAACTAAGGAGTACCCTCTTTACTTGAATGACACTAAAAGTGTTGAAATAATGAAGACAGGTCTTTCTATAAAACAGTTGTATGAAGTGGAAAATTCAAACGCCTTTACACTGTGAAGCAATTTCTAACAACTGATTAACACAGAATTCCTAGTATTGCAAATATATTTTATTCTAAATAGGCATGCTTTAGCTCAATGAATGTTATAACTTTGTCGCGACTACTAACAATCTTGCTAATTTTAAACGAGCTCTAATATTGCCTAGTTAAAAGATAATTGTTCCAACGTCCGGTGAAGCGCAATGTTGTCGTTGCTCGCTTTAAAGTCGCAATTATCTTTACTTTTACATTACTTTTTGCTACCTATTCATGAATGGATTTTATTTACTAGATCAAAGTAACTGAAACCTCCGATATTATTTTGAGGAGACACTATGTATGAGTACGATACACACAGACTTACTACCGTATTTACAATCTATTTGCTGTTACCTAAAGTGTCGCTTAGTGTGGATTTATTGTAAGGAATCTACACTAAGCGGATTCCTTAGTGATGGTGATAGGAATGCCTAGATCTATATGTGTAAGTTCATGTTATCTACTAGTATTTCTAGTTACTCTTATATCTTCTCGTAGATTGTCGAACATTCGCAGTTTTTTCATTGGAGATGAAGTTTTTTAACTTCGTAAGTGGAATTCTTAATAGATATGGAAGTTCTTAATGTGATGATATTTTATTCAGTAATGTTTCGATACAGTCTCAGGAGAGGAGATCGAAGTAAGTTATTATAGGAGTAATTCCTACTCTCAAGTTTACTATTGGTTAGGTCTGTTACAAAGTTTAAATTCTTAAAAACATTTTTTTTTTTAGATTATTACATACGATATTAGAATAATATATTGTTAATATTTAAAATATATAGAATTTTCCATTGATGAAGAAGATGAAGATATGATTGCAATCGACAAGTTCGCAAATCAAAACATTAATAAGGAAATGGAGAAATAACATTTATCCTGTATGGCGCTTTGCCAATAAGATGCTTTAGACATTACTGAGAAGTTACGACTAAGTGCGCGATTTTGGGAACGCTAACATAACATATGGTAAACTAAGGAGTTTTTACTAAAGGTCGTTGAATTGAATTTAATGTGCCTCGAAGGTTGTTCTCACACTGGTTTCTTAGAGTGATTGCTGATATAAGTAAGTGTGCCTTTGAAATTTAAAGAACATATATATTTATTTATTTTAGATAAGATAAACTGAGGTATCGCCGTGAAAACGGAATAAAAAGTTGTAAATACAGGTCGTTATTCTATCAATGTTCAATATATATGATAATAAACCTAAAACAGGTTTACCTTTAACAAAAACCTTTCATAATATAAATTTATGTAAAAGTTCTTGTGAGCCTCTGACGCTTTTGATAACTAAAGCGTGACATTTCGTTGAACGCACGCCACTTGTATTTTTTCAATGGTCCTTCATTTCATTGTCGAAAAATAATTTCCCGATTTTACCAACCTACTTCAGTTAAAGGACTCAACCTTCATTTTAATAATACTTTGCAAATTAAAATGAGATACATCGATCACTTACGATACTTGCATGGTGCTCACTTGCTTACCCAATCACAGACAAACCCAGATGAAGCCGTGGGTAAAGATCATTTGTATTATAATGAAGGCACTTTAAGTTATGTATAAGTAAAATAACCTAAAAATAAAATCCATTACTTAATAAGAAACAGGAAAACAATAAGCATACATGACGGAAAGTTAGAAATATAGATTCCAATATTTATTAGCAGAGAAAGCTCAAAGTCTTAATACCGCTAGA
Organism: Papilio memnon; assembly: GCA_003118335.3. Classification (NCBI taxonomy): domain Eukaryota; kingdom Metazoa; phylum Arthropoda; class Insecta; order Lepidoptera; family Papilionidae; genus Papilio; species Papilio memnon. The sequence continues at coordinate 5,116,556 of LD688955.1, read as the reverse complement.
TTTTTGTCTCACATAAACTGGCTCGAACTAATACTAACTTAAAACATGGATACTGAGGAACTGTGCCTTTCTGAACTACAGCGCTACACGCTAGCATAGTTCTGAACTATAACGAAGTTACGTACACGACAGTGTACGTAATAGGAGAGAGCGTAGGTAACATAGTCTATAGCTGAAGGTAATCATTTTATGGGTTTAATTAAAGGTCAATTTAAAGGGTTTAAATCGTTATCGCGCGGTAGAGTGCATAGTGATGGTGCGGCCGATAAGCGCAGGGCGGCAAGGCGAGCCACCGCGGCAGTCACTGTCGGCAGGCCCGCGCGGCTAGACGCGTCGGCCCGAGCCGCCGTCGCCGAGCCCGAGCCCGCCTCCGCCTCCGCCTCCGTCTCCGCTCTCGCGTACGCGCTCACCAACACCGCGACTCTACCCCAGGTAAACATCCACAATAGTTTACACCCTCCCTGCAACCTGTCCAACTCTCGAACAACAAGCCGTTCCGCTAATTATCAATTTATTGTTCGCAACTGTAATGCTATAAACAATTTAAAGTGTTTCTCGTTGTTGATATTTTTGTAACCGACGAGCGACGCTGTCTGTCTCTAATGACATAATTATGTCACAGATTGCCAAAATAACAAACCATTGTTATATCCGCAGCCAAATGACTACTACTATTTTCTAAAACAAACAGATTTTGTGTTAAAATTTCAACGGCTTTTAACGTTAATGCGAATTTGGCATTGTATTTTTGTGACGGACAAAAACGGTAAAAGCTGTGCTTCAAAGAAAATATCCTAATATGAATAAATTATGACTTTGGGTAAAAAAAAACAGGTGGGCTTAACGAAAGGAAAATTAAAACAAAGGAATAACAAGCAGCCATTCATCGTCTCTTAAACAGTAACGCACACTTGCTTATCGACGTTGGCCTTGAGGTGAGCCAAATTTCACACACTTATCTAGATTAACGAGATGCCACAACACGATTACAGACGTAATTTGAGACATACAAGCTGCTACGCATGCTAATAAACAAGATTGCATCAAGGAAGAAGCAAGAGGACACGATGATCAGATACCAAAATATGTTGGACAATGGACTGAATTTATTTTCACTTACAACAGATTGATAATTAATGAAATTATTGATATAGCTACAACAATATCTAAAGCGCATACTGGACACATGTGGAAGATGCAATAAAACAGGTTTAGTAATGGAAGAAATTTACATAAATTCAGGACATTTTATTGTGTGTCAAAGTTAAAAAATTACACATCCCACCTTCCAAGTGAATTTAAGAGAGAACTCTTTAACATGCAAATTCAAAATGCTGTCAAACAGAATCTCTTATCAGTCAAATTGAATTTTATGTAGCTTATTTCACACTTACTGATGAAAATAATGTCTTGAACATTCTTATTCAATGACCTTTAAGTAAAATATACAATCCTCCTATATTGGCCAGGGATGAGTATCAAAAACCTTTAGATAGTCCCGAATAATTTGAATATCCTTCATCGGTACTCGGGTTCTTATCGCTGTCGAATCGGGTTACTGGAATTTATCACGGACCTGTCTACTCGACTCCCTTTTGTTATTGACGTGCAACATATTTGTGATGAAAATAATTGTTTAACATTTGTATGCATGTTCAAAAAAGGATAGAAATTAAGGCTACATTAATGGATTTGTCTTATAGCAATGTAACGAAATTCACTAATTTAAAGTTCGTAGAATTATAATTTTAAACTTCAGATACGACAATTTTAATATGTTTTTTTCTATTTAAAGGCTTTCAAGAATGTTTTTTTTTATAATTTTATTACAAAACACACGCGATAGATTACGTTTAGTTTCGTGTTAAACGTGCTTTCGCAGTAAGAAAGAAAATTAGGGACAAAGTCTATGGATTATGAGTGATGTCAATATTTATACGGAAATTGGGTCAAAGATTATTACCATAAATTTTGTAAGCTTACTCAGTTGGCACCTGCTCTAGGCAGGCCTTTTTGTGAGCGAAGTGTAAACAAATGTGGCATTAACATCGAAACCCCAAAGAGACCTGTCATTCATTTATGATGATTCACTTACCCTCGAGCGGTAACCCATTTGTGTAGTTACGAAGACTTGGATCGATGTTTTAACGCAAATCTATTTTGTAAAATAATATTTACTATAAGTTAATGTACTTCTATATACGAGTATATTTTAGGCTACTGCACACGTACATCACAGAGAATACGTCTGCGTATATCGTCTTATATACTCTTAAGTAACATAGGTATGTCTTGCAATAAAATACTTAATTGCGTAATTGTATTGAGATCAATAACTATTTCCACTGGTTATCGTGTAGTTTATTGGTCATAAATATCAATGTAAAGCAATGAAATGCGAACTATAAAACTACGAACAAAAGTATCTAGATATAAAGGTAACAAGAATAGTATTGAAGTACTGACATTTTATACCATTTTATACGAATATACCATCTCCATATTGATCCATCCATCAATCGTTGGGTTTTCTTGATAAATATGGAAAAATTGTGCTGGGTTGCTGAAGTATACATTTATTTTATTATTACCTAGTAATTTATTAGTGTTAAGTTGAACGGAGTAAAACTCAAGTAAAGTATTTCGGAAAGTTTTTTTCTTTAGTAAGGTATCGTAATTATGTTATTGTTAATTGTTAAGTTGGTATAAAACAAAGACTAAAATCTTGTTAATACACTTTTCATAATATTTTAATTTATTATTTTATTTTAAACTAGCTTTCGCCCGCGACTTTGTCCGCGTGGAATTAAAAAAAAACAAAAGTGAGTAGCCTATGTGTTATTCCAGGCTATCATCTACATCTATACCAAATTTCATCGAAATCCGTTTAGCGGTTTAGGCTACAAACTCTAACAAACATCCATCCATCCATCCATCCATCCATCCATCCATCCATCTAAACTTTCTCATTTATAATATTAGTATGAAGTATGATTAGTATGATGTGCATTTAAGACATTGATCTGGTAAGATTTTGTATTGAGTTTTCCATTTTCAAATTATCACGGTGACAATTAAACGTAACTTTAATTTCTGTGCTAGTTAAAAAGTCAAATACAACTATGAACTATGTCAACTGTCAACTATGAATAAAGTTTTTATTTAACTTTACTTATAAAATAACTTTACAATTCAAGTGGAAACAATAGTTGATAATAAAACAATTGTTACGTTGATAAAATAAATTAAATTATCGCTTTTCAGCAGTTCGCAGTATTCACCTGCTTTGTTTCCAATCATTATTTTTCAAGCAATGAATTATGACACAGATTTTAACAATATACGAGAATTATACTAATAAATCGCGCTGTTTTTTTATCTCAAGTTATATTCGAGGTTTTGGATTCAAGTCTTTTAGGACATAAATAAAAAATTGTTGGTTTTGTTACTGTTTCCTCGGCCTTTAGATAAGGATTATTTGTCCATTTAACGCAATAATAATAAATATTTTCTAATATTTTCTAATATTTTTACGTATTCAAAAAAATATATATGTATAAGTTGTCTATAAAATATCAATTTAATTAAATTTAGATAACAAATAACTATTCAGTAATAATTTTAAACAAACATAAATGCGAAACGATGTGGATAATTTAGAAATAATTCTGCTTTCATACTACTTGCTCAGTAAATTACCCGTCGTCTTTGTATAAAGGTAAAAGTCAAATAGGTGAGCATCTACTTAAATATTAACGTGTTTACGAGAATTGTTGCGTAGCCTGAATATACTTAATACTGGAAGTAATAATGGTGAGTTACTTTATTTTGTACAAGTTTTTTTCATGATACAATTTAATCTGTGACATATTCAAAGAACATGATGGTCCTGTATCTAAATAACAATTTGTAGTAAAGTACAATATTTTACTGTAATAATTCTGCTTTCAACTGCAACTGCAACTTTCTATAACTGCAAAAGTTACCTGTAAATGATTGTTATTATCCGTTATTTTACTAATCTAACGAGAATGCAGTTAGTGTTATAATTAAGGCTTTGGATGAATATTCCCAGCTTTAAAATTAGACAGGTGCAACACTGGGTTTCAAGCAAAATGTTTAAGCCATCTAGATGCTTAAGTCTTTAACTACTTAATTATCTGGCAAGTACGGTAATAAGATATATAATGTTGCACTTTATTAGCATTTAATTTAGTTAGAAACAATTTCGTAAAAGATAAAATTCCTCTTTGTTATCTGTATGAATAAATCCAAATAATGACGTAGATCTATTAGTGTTTAGTGAATTTTAGAAGTAACAAGCTTTTGTCTTAATAATTAAGACAATGTTAATAAAGGTTATACTTTCGTTACTAATTCGGAAAATTTAGATGATAAAATATTTTCTGATCGAAAAAAAATGAGGTAGATCAAGGTTTTCAATTTCGTATTATCCTGGCAAACGTTTTGAATGCTCCCCATACCTATGTTTATAGAAACACGTGTTGGATAACCCCTCACATTTACAATATATATTTTTCTTGGCATGTTTCCTTGTTTCAATCATACATATCTGTATATGAAGATTGAGACTTCTATTTACTAGTTAATGCGAGTGAAGCTGTATAGAGTGGAAGGAATATAGAGTGGACTATTTTCAAGTAGTGGAGAGAAGGAATTCTCCATTCAAAATAAGTCATCTTATCTCTATTTTAACATTAAGTAGAGTTATTAAGATATTTCGGTTTTTACAGAAAATTTATATCGGTTTTCGGTTCACAGCGGTTTATTTCGATTAAGCTCTCGGTTCAATAATTGACTCTTGGTTCTAATTTTGACATTTACATTGCTGATTTTAATGTATTTTAAATTGTTTTTTCTTTTTCTGTTAAAACTGTTACAATCAAGAAACTTTGAGGTTTTATAAAACAAGGAGCCCGGAAGTTCGTGAGAAGTTTCGCGGTGCGAGAAAGAATCTCCAATTCGAACTTTGTCGATTGGAACATTAAGAATATTCTTTTAGATAAAAATCTTTCGAAAGCATTCACATTCAAAGCCAAAGACATAACATATAGCTATATTGAATATTTAAAAAATAGGAGGATGTTGATCTGTATTTATAATATAGATTTATTATCTGTATGTTTTATATTAATTAAGGGGGTATAATAACATATAAATCTTGTGCAATATGGGGTTTCATTACAATATTAAATTGACTTTTAAAAATTTGCTCTACAGATATTATTTTTGTTATAAATAAAGTATTAGGTAAAGATTGTGTCAGGGACTGTGTAGAATTATTTCTTATAATCTGAATGTAAAGCGGATTTTTTTTCTGTCTACCCCACATTGATTAATGGGCCTAACAAAGTAATCATCGCCATAAATATAAAATATGTTTTTTCCGCTGTCGATATTCTATCTAATGTGACAATATTTGTGAAGGTTTATAGGTGCTTTGGTAGAAGATACGTATACGTGTGCGAGGAACAGGTGTCCTAAATAAACAAGAAGGGTCATATTTATACTGAAATATACCAAAAAGCAGTAGCGATGTTATCGTTTATTGTTTTACTTTTGTATTTACAGTCGGTTCAAATATCTGTGAAGGTAAATAATCTCTTTGTAACAAAAAATTAGCAACTTTCTTCGATTTTTTTATTTTTATTAATTATATGTACTAGGAATTTTATAACACCTAAATATATGATCAAATTCTGCTACACACCGTCAGTTAAAACTCAAGGTAAAGTTGTGTAGCGCGCAAATTAAACCCCTCTTATTGTCGGTTATTGTTCTATTCAATGAATATTTTCTTTTGAAATAAATGTTGAAACATTCTAGTTTCTGTATTAGCAGAGATTCATAATCAAATGCAACATTTTTCCTGTATAAATCTATCAGAATGCATATAATATGAGCAACGTATTACCGTAAAAGAAACCACTCAGTTTCAATCTAGGCACAGCTTAAAAAAAATAGAATACGTCGCTCGTGCGTACAGAATATAAAATGCAAAGTTTACTCTTTCAATTTGAAACAGATCGCAATCCAAGCGGTTTTCCGTTTTGCATCAAAATAGAAATAAATAAATATAGCAATTCAGAGCATTTACATTGTTTAACCATATCACCCAAGTGTCTAATATTGCCAAGAGAAAAACAAAATTTAATGTGGAGAAAAAACTATTTGGGAGTTAAAATACGTCAATCTGGACTTTACTACAAAAAAATTGTATGATGCATGTTATCAGATTGAGGATATTTGGAGGTTCAAATATCATTTGAATTAATGTTAATCATAATTTCCAATATGCTCAATACAGCTGTTTAAATAATTCGTTTGTTTTTGATTAAAATGTAGCAAAACAAACTATTATAATTAAATAGCACAATACAACAAACATGGGAAACGAAAATTGGTTTGATTCAATTTGCTTTGTTCCGTCCAATAAGCTAACAAAGAGTAGCCACAATTTTCCATTTTGATAGAATTTCGTCAGTTCAAACGGAGTTGACCACAGAGGCTTATCTGGCTACTGCGTGAATAGTTTGTTCCAATCGCAAAAAGGTAACAGCTTCAATATGTGTAGAGTATCTATACCTATTTTTTAATCTTCATTTCTTTTAATTTCAAGATTGAATATAGAATAGTGATATTTTAATCAGTAACTGTATTTCGAAAGTAATCAATTGGCATAAAACAATTATTTCTATTTTATTTTTAATGTTTACTACTCCTGTGGACGTCATTTTATAGATAAATAATTTTTAATTATGCACGGTGAATAATTACTAATAATTTTATGAACTGAATTTAATTTTCAATGGAAATTTTGCCAGGACCGTCTAAAATAGTCCTTTGAACTTCAGGCAATGGCCTCGTTTGTTTGACGTCACAGATTAGGTACAATAAGTGGAGAATATTCTCACCTCGTCAATATTCATTTGCTTAACGGCGACATTTACTCAGAAAAGCTTTAATGTGTTTAGTTAACTCTCTTATATGTTTTAAATTTGCTTGAATCCAACTCTGAGTGGTTTGTAGTGTCTTTATTTTATTTTAACTAAGAAGTTTTTGTCTTATAATAGTAGAACAATTTAATCTTTTGGACGAGTATTTTCCCACAGAGATTAGATAAAATGGCAAGGAACTTATTATTACTTTATACAAGTCTGACCCTGATTTAAATAGTTGGAGATAAGTTCTCTTTCTAGTTGAAACGTGCAAGTTAAATAGTCGCCTAGGTTATTTCCCTTGTGTGATTTAAAAACATTATATGAGAGTGAAATTTCTGCTCGACTCCGTTTTATCATTTTACGAATTAGACTTATTATTTCAGTTAAAAAAAAAAACATACTGGTATAATCTAAATAATTATAACACATACGTAAAAGTTATTCCATTTGTTTGCCGTTTACCGACGTTATTTGATTTCTATATGTAAAGAAAAATTATGATTAACTGAAGTAATATACTCTTTTATCCTTCCTCGTCTTATACTAAGTCGTTTTGCAGCTTTATTATTTCATAGACCGGTTATTGATTAATCGGAAATGGAATATATGAACAGGCGAATTTCCCGTCCATATATGAAATTATAGTGCGCTTTTCGCTGGCAAAATTGAAAATTAATTTCAGACAAAAACGCTGTTAAGTCTGCTTCGAGATATTTATATAAGCATGACATTTTCAATAACAGCTTTTAGTAAATTAAAAATATATTTAATGTATAGTTTAAATCTTAAAGATTATAAATCCTTTTCAAAATCGAAACTAAACCGCTAGTGTCGTTGTTTTTTAACAATTGGCTTATCGTTTCATATGGCTAAGTAAATGCCATATGGCTAAAAAAAACATTGTAAAAAAAAAATACTATCTCTATTATTACAAAGTGAATCAAAGAGAGAACAATAGTTTAACAGGTGATACTGCGGTGAACACAATTATAAACAGAAGGGTCGTGTCTATGAGGTTTCGTGACAGTGACATTTATTTAGACAAAGCCAACACTTTACAACATACAACAAAGTGTGACATACTTTTGAAATCGTTAGCTAAGTATAAGGTGGCTAACAATTTCAAGTAATATAATAATAACGACACTGTATGGAAATACAAAAGCGATTTACATAAAATATGCATTTATTGACGGCGCGTAGGTAGAAATTATTGTTGGAAAACACGTACATGTTTATTGTATGTACGATGAAATCATATCTATTTCAAATTACGACTAGCATAAGTTTGTCGTCAAGTGGTAACCCGCAATTAAAAGATCACATTGAACAGATTGCGTATAAAGAATGTTTAACACATGAATGATAGATCGATAGAAGGTTTTTGATAAAAAGAAATTACTATACAATGGATACAATTTATTGACGCTAATATCTATGATTTTAACCATCGTTTGTGTTTGTGACGCAAGGTGACATAGCGTGATATAAAAAGGCCGAAATTTCCATGTCAAATCGGTTTTTTTTTCTAATTAATTTGCATTTAAATGTCTGTGTGTAATGCATTAGTATCTGCACACCTCTATTATAAACACTAATAATAATACAAGCAACACAGTATGACAGTGTAAGAACGTTCTAACCTAATTCCATTAAGAATTTAAACCCTTGGACAATGTAAATTTGTAACAATAAGACAGTTGCTAAAGTATTTGAATAGTAGGAAAATGTTTACGATCCCGACGTAACATTGTCATCGGTGTCGCGTTAACAATTCCTTTTGTGAGGTAAACAAGTTGGCGCTAATGAATGAGACGGTACAGCCGTGACCGGCGACTGAAAGAATGGACTCGTTAACTTCGAGCCCGCTCATAAATCAACGCGACCTTTATATTAGTCTCGCCTGCAAATGGCAAACATTTTCAGTAATATTCAAAACCAAGCTACACAGTTTCACGCATGACTCTATTACACGTGTTCCTGTTAGCACTAAAGTTTATAGTTCACGGTTATT
>LD688955.1:5070459-5098026 GCA_003118335.3 Papilio memnon | reverse complement strand
ATATGCTGTAATTCCTGACATCTTAGGCAACAAAGAAGTGTGTGTTTACGCTTTATTATATTAGTATAGATTAATTATTGACCATTTAATTGTTTTGAGTACAGTAATCAATGTTAATTTTAATAGTGAATACCTACTACAATCCAATACATTCCATCAATCGTTCTATCTATAAAAATGTTTTATTATTTATTGCATTAGTGTAATGACGTAATAACATTAGCGTGTATTAAGAAATTGATTATATTTGATTGCCTTAGTATAAAGTATTGCCGCTTTGACCCCAACACTGACACCTGAACACGAAAGCCTTGATGTCAGTCATTTGCTTATCTTTTGTAAATAATTGTAGGCGTAGGACGAAATAAATAGAATATTCTATATTTAGGAAATACTAGTTTTAGCACCGGATGTTGCTCGGTGAACGTATTTATTGCATTGTTATAACAAAATATGTATCTCGCACTAATGGAAATTGCGCAAGAAAAGTTTTATGTGTAGACTCGAATTAACACATCTTTCAACACGAAAATATGCTTGGAAATTGTGATCTGACGTAATATCTATCACAATTTTGCCAAATGCTAAGTGGTAAATTGATATTATTAAAAAGAAAACGTTTACCAAATAGATTTATAGTTTGTATATAAAAACTAATAATTTATTAGTTGTTATTGTTGCTTCCGACGTCATCTTTCGATAGAACTGATCCAACTAAGATATTTTTATACTTTTTCCGGAAAACACGCTTTGATATCGCAATGATGAACTGATTCAGAGCTTTGGCAACCGTCAGTGAAATACTTGGTTTGTTTATCACAGCATTCGCGTATGGGAGACTCATCGGGACGTATTTCTCCTGTCTCTTGACGCATACGACTATTTTAAGACGTCGCGGTTCAATGCAATCATTGTCTTACGGTTGAAATTTATACTTGATCTCAGATTGATTTAGATATCTCCTCATTTTTATTATCAATATTTGTTTTTATTTTATTAACATATTAAAAACATTTTTTTCAAATTCAAGCGGTTTAAACATTGCTATAGCAATCAAAAACACCATATGTACTCGAAAATGTTTAGAGCGTGATAGAATAGAACTATCTGTTATCCAAAGTTATCCAAAATATTTTTTGGTATCGATCTCAAGGATTGATTATTGATTTCTGCCTTTAGCCGTGAAGTATTCTCAGAGCATCGTTTAAATTTATTCACATAGTTGGTGCAGTTGCATGTTTACAAGCTGCGATTCATCATAATAAACGTCATTGGATTTAATTTAAGCACACCAAGAAATTGATAATTAATATGCTCTCGGATCTTAAAATATACTGATCTTACTTCCTTGGTTGCTTGCTTCAGGACTTTATATATAATATGTTGATCGAAATTAGAAACTCGTCTAGTTAATGCATCAAGCATTTTTCATCCAGATTAATAAAAACTAACTGACACTTTCATCATATACGTGAATTTAAGTTGTAAAAGAACTGACCGTTATTAGAAATCACTGTATTTTCAATATTAGTAGATCCGTCACAAGCGAATTGAAGTAATATCAAATCTATCATCATTTTATCTTGTGAAAGATATGTTTCATTAGTTTGCACATACAACTTGCATATACTTGTAACATAGGGATATGCACACACTTTAGAGATTTTCCGCAAGTTCAGATTAATAATCGCAATTAATTAATCCGGCGTGGCAGCTGACTGTCCATTTTGTTTCGGAGAAATGTGACCGCGAAACGTCGTGATCTCAGACGCTGCGCCCACGCAAAGCTCGCGCCGGACAAAGCGACTCGCTTCTCGGTTCAGTTCAGTACACGCGGGAACTCGAAACGGGAAACAACTCCACATACAGTGCTACAGTACAGAAGCTAAAGGAATACGCTTTTATTTTTCTTTTCAAATATTCAGGTATTTTTTTTATTTCAATTGTTTTTCTTATATTTTTAGTAAAATCTAATTATCTAATTATAATTTTGTAGAGTATCTGTTTATATTTTTGTAATTGAAGCTTAAAGCAGAATACGCCAATTCATACTAATTCATTAATTACAAACTTCGTGCCGCCCGCAGGCTATCTTTGTATTAAATCAGTAAAATATACTTTCCAAGAACCAACAAACAATGATAAGCACAGTAACAAAACGATTTTTTTAATTGAACACCGAGCTATTTCTATTTAAACTTCAATTGTTAGACATTGTTTAAATAATAATTAATATGAAGCTTCATCGCATACATTTTAATTAATTGTTGTATTTTTTAACATCATGTTTATATGCTGATTAAAGTTTTTACACGACCATTTTATTTATCACCAAATGACATAAATATGTAGATCATACCATATTATTATCGATTTATAACAATACTACATTATAAGCATACATAAAACTTAAAAGTATGTCATGTTTTTTCAAAAAATTGTGAAATTCTAGCTACATTCTGGAATGTTCGAAAGAGTTCATAATAGATTTAGACCGATAGCCTAGATAGACTTGAACATTTGTCAATTCTCTTGAATGTTCTAGTCACGTGCACAACAATAGTTCCGAGGTTTGTGTAGTTTGATTTACAAGAATGCGAGCGCCGCCGGGTGTTCGTCGAACTTGCCCTGAAATTTTTCAGAGACGTAAATTTAAATACAGCCGCTGCTTTCCACTTCTGGCCTCGAGCCAACCGCCGCATTCGCTTCCATCAACTCTGACTTTTCGTTTTACTTTTGCAACGTGATTCAAACGCATATTCCGTTTATTTTATTTTTTACTTATTGATTGTTATGAATATTTTTAATACCAAATTACTTTAAATGCAAATATATTTAGAAAATATATACTTTTAAAGGATTTAGGCATATTGGCAAAGTTACAAAACTTGTATATTTTTATAGATAACACAAACTTTACAAGATGTCTGAGAGCAAGCAATTGGAAGCCGGACAGCAGCTCGTTAAGAAGACAATGGATGAGTTGATTCAACAGAAACAAACCACAGAAAAAGTAACCATTCAGGCGAGACAAGAGTTCCGCGAGCACTTTGAACAGAGTTATGAAGAAGAATTTGAGGAAGAAACTTTTATCGATCAGTTCGGAAATGAGACGACCAAGAGAGTGGAGTCGAGCAGCGAAAGCTCGGAGCACTCGAAGAGCGCCAACGTGCAGGTGAAGGCTTCGGGACTGAACGCGGAGCAAGTGAAGGCCCTCACAGACTGCGCCAATGAGGCGGGACAACTCGCGCTCGATTCTAAACCAGCCAACTGAGGCATGTAATTAGAAACATTTGTTTAAACTTAATACCCCTATTACAATTAAATAACTTGAACCAAATTGCGAGAAAGTCGGCCATATTTTAGAATTAAGATACAATTATTTGCGCTTGTTGTTCGAGATGTATAATTCCTTTTATTCCTTAATTTTCCTTCCCTTATTCTCAACTCAAACATTTCACGTAAATATTTTTACTAATTATACCAATTTGTTTCAGGTGCCATTTTAAAGTGCGTGTGGTGGTCTCAAAGAGTGATAAAGACTGTGTCCAGTGTTCCTTTCTAAATGTTATCATAAATTTAAGTTTACTTTTATAAAAGTCAATAAATGTTTTAATCAAAAATGGTGTATTGAATTGGTGCAGTAAAGTCCGAGGTGCTATAGGTGACTTGGTAAATAAACTAAAATGGAGGAGGAAGACGACGAACGTAAAGTCCGTAGGCAAAAGTTGGCGGCGTTCAGCTCGCTTAATGCACGTATCGTGCACACCTCACTAGAGGAGGGATTCCTACGCCAGCAGGCTTCGTCCGAATCGGCCGACGCTAACACATCTAGTATTTCAACAGCTCAGTTCAGTGATAGGAGTTTCGTATCTAAAACGAGTACATTCTCCCGAAGCGGTACCTCGAGTTCGAGTCAAGAGGAATGTGAGGTAGCTCAGACGACTATCACGAGCGGCCAGTACCTAGCAGCCGCAAGGGTGGAGACGGCTCGCTCGATGGAGAGTCTTCGTCCGAGCAAAGACACGTCCCCAGCGCGGCCGGCGAGCTCCTGTACCACTGTGCGGGTGCACCGTAGCTCGTTTTTGACCGCGAGCGAGCGCGATGTGCGGGAGTCGCGTGGGCTGCCGGCGCGGCGTGCTCTCTCCGGTGAGGACATGGGCAACTCGGCGGAAAAGCGACGCGGGCTGTTTGCGAGCACCGAACGACGGGCTCTGCAACAACTCAGCTTGCCTCCGCCGGAACGCCGCCTCACGATCCTTAGCCCGCACAGCCCCATGGCAACGACTGAACTTCAATGGCCTACACCACCTGGTATACGAGGTAGACGGAAGAAGGGCATGGTCCTACCCAAACTAATATTACCACGGAGCGACTCTGACGGATCAGAAGTATTTTTGGAAAGGTGCATTTTTTTTCTATGTAATTCAATATAATTAGTACTTATTTCTAATTATTATGTTCTTTTTATATCTCCTCTGGTAATAAATGATAATAACTTTGAAAATACAACGAGCTCATAAATTGCCGACTGAAATTTCCAAAATAAACATGTTTCGAAGGCCATGTATACACATACGTACGAGTACGTCAGTAACAAAACGCTAACATCGTTTGTTTACTCTGTAGGAGTAAAATGTTTTATTTGTGCTAGATTTCGTTCGTTGTTTTCATGAAATTATAAAAGTTTCGTTCTTTTTAATTAAAACGAACGTAATTGAACGATTTTTATTTTTATCTACAAATTATAATTGTATTTTTACTTTAGACATTACTAAAACTGTATACAGTTCTTTATTTCATGAATACTTCTTAAAATTTCCGTTTTTAATAAATCCATTATGATATAAAAATGCAATCGTACGTTTTTACTGTACTTCTGGTACCAAATGAAAGAGGACTTAAAACAAACAACGGGAACAACAATTTTAGAGCACAAACTTAGATATTATAATAGTTTCTCTGGCTAGTGCCTATTTTCCTTTCCATTAGTTTATGGTATAAACTCTCTTTGCCATCACGTTATCATCGTAGTTATCGTCAAAGAAACCCCTTAAGTCAATATATTTGTCTAAAGATCGTTTTCGCGTTGCTAATGATGAGATTCGAACGAATTTATATAAAAAAATTAAGGTATAATATTATACACTGGCATTTATCAAAACAATAGAATACGATACAAAAGAAGTAAACATTACGACTGTTAAACTAATTGTTAGGCTAGAACTTCTTTAGATAGCGTAACAATAGAAAATGATATTGGTCTCTACAATACGGGCACACGTGCAGAATGTTGGATGAAATCCAAATAAGTTTTGTTCTATCGGTCCCACACTGACTAGAAGAACAAACATGTGCTGTGAATCATTAATGTTATTTTATATTTAGACGATCTGGACAGGTAAACACAAATGTAACTAGGTCTTCAATACTTCGTTGCTTTTCTTATCTATGCTAGAGTGAATTAGTTTAAGCAAAGAAAATTTATATTCATACATAGGTAAGTAGGTACATGGTAATTTAAAAATACTTTTACACTGTACTTAGACAATTTTCTTTTCTGCATATTTATTTATTTTTGTTTGGTTTTTTATTACTTTACTAGCTGTTCCCGTGCGGCTTCATCCGCGTGAAATTATAAAAACTTTATTTCATTGTTTACAATTGTCAATTTATCCATTGCAAATGTCAAAATGACATGACGTGATGACAAACCATGACTATCTTGCTTCCTTGATGTTGGCAGCAACTTATGGTCTCTTTCCCACATTAGGGTTTTTATCCAAAATATTTACCCCCTAAGTTTAATGGCGTGAAAATATATACCCTAAAGCGTGACGTAAGTGTAGGGCTTTTTATTTAAAAAAAACAATTATTCAAAAATATGCTGTAATTGCCGACATCTTAGGCAACGAAAAGTGTGTGTTTACGCTTTATTATATTAGTATAGATTATTAATTCACAATCGATTTACAATGCAAATAGAAATATTTCTATAGTATATTATTTTAATTATAAATACAACACATAAACCCAAACTAAAAGACTTTTTAAACATTAAAACTTTCATAAAATACAGAGCTCAAAGCATCAAAGGTTTTAATAATTATCTTAAAAGGAATACATAAAAGTTAGTAAGTAGAGACATTTTAAAGTCTTTGTTTGCTTTGTAGAATAACTAAAGAAGCGAAAGAAAGTTTTTCAATCTTTTACTGTCTTTAGTTTTTCCATTTAACTAGTGTTTACAATATGATTACTTAGAAATAAATTTAAATGATATTTTTCATTAAAATTGTGATTGAATCATGAAGGAAATGGGAATTATAAAACATAGAATATTATCTTTGATAACGATAATTTCATTGTTTAGTTTCGTATTTACTGAAACTGTTTTAGGGCAGGGCAGTAAATTTTCCGCAAACAGACAGTCCCAGACTTTTCTAGCAGCCCGAAAGTAAATCCTAAAAAAATACAATGAGGTTTTATAGCAGTACGCGTCATGATCCAGCAGCTGCCAACCGCGATGGCTATTTAAAAATATTAGTAATCATACTAATATTATAAATCCGAAAGTTTAGATGGATGGATGGATGTTTGTTAGAGTTTGTAGCCTAGACGCCTGAACGGATTTCGGTAGAGGATAGTCTGGAAGAACACATAGGCTACCCGCTTTTGTTTTTATTACTTCCACGCGGACGGAGTCGCGAGCGAAAGCTAGTTACTTCATATTTTCACTTAGTATCCAAGTAGCTGTCTACGAAATATTTATAATGTATTGGCTTCAAAACCGTCGTCAAATAACTGGTTCATCGTATTAAAAACTTAACGTCAATTTTTAAGTTTTTTTTTACGCGTAACGTCTTGAATAATAATCATCAAATGATATCTAAAAGACATATCTCTCGTCAAATAACACTATGATTTATTAGGTACACTTCAACGTAATCAATACAATAATCATACTTCATACTAATATTATAAATGTGAAAGTTTGGATGGATGGATGTTTGCTAGAGTTTGTAGCCTAAACGGCTGAACGGATTTCGATGAAATTTGGAATAGATTTATAGGATAGTCTGGAAGAACACATAGGCTACTCATTTTTTTTATTTACACCCGGATGGAGTCGCTGGCGAAAGCTAGTTAAAGATAAGTTGAAAGAATGACGCTGAAAAAATCTTTTAAAAATGAAATACTTAGTTAATAGTCTCTAAAATATTTTAAACTGTTAAAACTTCGTTGACAACCGTTTAACAATTAAGCATATTTCGATCGATATTGGAATAACGGATATCCTTTATGAATATTTTAGATATCATATGTAAACAATGTTGCCTCGTAAGCTTATAATTTACACAGCTATAGATAAAATCTATATTAGCCGCCTTGTTATTTATAGCCTCAGAATACACAGAACGAGCAACCGCGATTATTGACTAAGAGATAAGAAAAATGATGAAAACCAAGGGAACTTGTTAGTTCAAGTTTATTTCAGTTCTTAACAAATTAATTCTAGATACTTACCTACTCTTTGACAAATAACTGGAAGTCGCTTCCTTATAATATTTTTAAATACATATGTACCTTTAACTTTGATAAATAAATGAAAATAATAATAATAATAATTTGTAAAATTGTCTTTTTTGTCTTTCTGATTTTACTGCCCTTGGTAAAATCTATAGTAGTAGTAGTAGGGGCTACGGTTTCCGCAACTCCACGGCTAGCGCGTATTTTGCGTGGGTAAAATCTATAAAATTACTACAATATATAGATATGTGTAATCGAACATTTATAAAACAAAC
This sequence comes from Papilio memnon, assembly GCA_003118335.3. Classification (NCBI taxonomy): domain Eukaryota; kingdom Metazoa; phylum Arthropoda; class Insecta; order Lepidoptera; family Papilionidae; genus Papilio; species Papilio memnon. The sequence continues at coordinate 5,090,224 of LD688955.1, read as the reverse complement.
TAGCTTTCGCCCGCGACTCCGTCTGCGTGGAATTAAAAAAAACAAAAGGGAATAGCCTATATGTGTTCTTCCAGAATATCCTCTACATCTATACCAAATTTCATCGAAATCCGTTCAGCCGTTTAGTCTACAAACTCTAACAAACATCCATCCATCCATCTAAACTTTCGCATTTATAATATTACTAGCTTTCGCCCGCGCCTCCGTCCGCGTGGAATTAAAAAAAAGAACAAAGTGAGTAAGCCTATGTGTTCTTCCAGACTATCCTCTACATCAACACCAAATTTCATCGAAATCCGTTCATCCGTTTAGGCTACAAACTCTTACAAACATCCATCCATCCATCCATCTATCCATCCATCTGAACTTTCGCATTTATAATATTAGTATGATTATAGTAAGAAATATTTTACGCATTAACATATTAATTATAAATAGATTTCCACTCAAAAAGTGGGAATGTTTAATGAAAACGGTAAGCTGTTTCACTTATAGATTGCTTATCATAACACGATGATCGATACTATACAAGTGTGATAAGGAAATAACATTATATCACTTCACACGCGGCCACCGTGTCAATGTTACAATCATTTCTAACATAGCGGGATTTAAATACTCGTAAAACCTTCCGTACATTTCCGAAAAATAATTGAATGTTATATTTTTCTTAAAATCAACAAGATAACTAATTTTTTTAAAACATTTGAAAAAATGTCATACGATTTCTTGTCCCAGATCTCCTAGAGAACAAAACCGCTGTAACTCAAAAGTATTAAGAAATACTGAGAAAATCTTACCCTTTTTCTCAGTTCCATTTTAACAAGCTGACCGACACTGCCACCGACTAAGCCAAGCAATCGTAATAAAAAAGATAAATTCTACTGAATTCTACAAATGCCATACGTATAAAGAGAAGATCTGTAATACGGTCATTACTATAAACGAGTCTACGGACAAAAAGAATACGGAGCGCTCTGAAACGCTTGATCATAATAACAGCGGCATTTCTGATGTTTGCTTTTAATGAACACATTAGGGATTTGTATAATGGTATTCTCTGTGAGGTATTTCTATCTCATTTTCTTTCACGGTTTCTCTTTAGATTACCATCCTAATGCAATATGATATATCGATGCAATGATTGTGATATCAAATATGTGTTTTTTTCACATTATACTAATTGCAGTGCCATACGGCAATAAAGTACGATAGTATCAATTAACAAGGTATCTATACTTAATATAATAAAGCGTAAACACATAAGATGTCAGCAATTACAGCATATTTTTGAATAATTATTTTATTAATAAAAAGCCCAACACTTACCTCACGCTTTAGGCTATATATTTTCACGCCATTAAACTTAGGGGGTAAATATTTTGGATAAAAACCCTAATGTGGGAAAGAGACCATAAGTTGCTGCCAACATCAAGGAAGCAAGATGCAAGCCATGGTTTGTCATCATGTCATGTCATTTTGATATTTGCAATTGATAATTTGACAAATGTAGGTAAACACTAAAATAAAAATTTTATAATCTCACGCGGATGAAGCTGCAAGGGAACAGCTAGTTTCTAATAAAATGAACGTCTTATTACTTGAAATTCGGAGTATAAAATTAAATATATGTTTACCATTTAGAAAATTCCACATTACTCACCAGATTAGAGAGAAAATTGTATATAGTAAACCTTTTTAATCGCATTAGTGGACGAGAAGTCTAATCGCGATGTCCCTTGTTTTTATTATCAAGACTACAATGACTAGACCCAGTGTATACTATATGTTATTGTATATTATTCTGCAGTTGTTGGTGCAACCGAGGCCCGATCAATACCACGATGGCCGCTGTCCTTGTTATTTGGTAAAAGCTTGTTACATCGATCGCACACCATGCTATTCAACAATTAGAATGGAACATCCAGAGTTTATTTTCATTTCTTTATCTGAAAACAGCTAGCGTTGCAAGCCACGTAAACTCAAAGAAAAAAAAAACAGTCAGATTCAGTCTATAATAGACAGATCTCTTCCAGTATTCTTCTGATGTATAATTTTTATAAATATTTCATGCACTTTTGCATTATAACTATGTAATTTAAGTTCAGATACTGTATTATGCTAACATAAAGCAATTATTGGATAACCTCTGATCTCTGTTGGATAACAAGCCTTGAGTATAAACTTAATTGTGTTAAGGTACATTAAAGAGACTTGTACATTTTAATGAAGCGCTTTGTTGTAATATTTTTTTAATTATATTTTTTTAAATACGTTCCGTAAATGCTACTATATTATTTCTTCAATTAAAAACGTCCCCATTGGTTGAACTGTAGTTACTTTTATAGAGAAAAAAATTAATTAAACGCAACATTTAAATGAAAATCCAATAAAATATGCCCAGTAAATAACCTCATGCATATGAATTTTCAGTAGATCTACTTGATACCTTAAATTTGAATTTATGATTCAACTTTTTGCATACTAAAAGGTGAGCCAATGAATGCTGTTTGTGAGATAAATATTCATGCAAAAGCTATATCCATAGTTTTGTTTAAATATATTTACAAGAACTAAACGAATTGATCGCATATTCCCAATAATTATTCTATTAGATATAGTAATCACCTTTTAATATGTACGTTAATAATTAATGTTCTGGTTAGAAATATAACTATAACTGAACTCAATTTCTTAAAGAATTACATATTTAAGGAAATCAGTCCCCCTTTAAGCGACCTTAAACATTTCATAGTTTAAACAGTCTTAGAAACCGATACTGTATTATAGAATATTTTTTATGAATGGCAAGGTAAGTATGGAACAGTAATGTGTATACAGGTGGCCAGCAATGATAACATTTGGCTCACTGATGTCGTAATCTCGCAGTTATTCAATACCATTAAATATTTAGGTTTAAGTCCACAATTAAATAGATGAAATTGTGTAATGAAGTTTTCATATATTGATGGTAGATAAGCGAAACCAACATAAACATGTTTTTACGTCAACATCAACATAGCAATTGCTGATGTCTATGGAGTCACAGTCGCTTCGCTGTTTCAGCGAAACCAGGAAGCAGTTTACAAGAACTATCATACTAATCATACTAATATTATAAATGTAAAAGTTTAGAAGGATAAATGTTTGTTAGAGTTTGTAGCCTAAACGGCTAAACGGATTTCGATGAAATTTGGTATAGGTGTAGAGGATAGTCTGGAAGAACACATAGGCTACTCACTTTTGTTTTTTTTTTAATTCCACGCGGACTGAGTCGCGGACGAAAGCTAGTGTAAAAATAAAGTCTTATAGTTTTGTACTAATATCTTAAGCCAAAGGAGAAACGCTTACACGCAATATAATAGATTAGTAAGGATAACTTTAAAGGCATTAATAGTTACACAAGTTACTAATATCTTTGAAAATATATAATCAATTAATCATTCATACCAGACTCAGTAATCGAGTGCCGTGTTTACATTGACATATTAATGCAGCAGTTCTATGTTGACTCATATACAGATTACATTTTATTTTATTTCGAGAATGATAAGATTAAAAAACGTAAGTATTCAATCCACATGATAACTTAAATCGTGAGTTTAGTTAAATTAAATCACACGTGCAATTGCCTTGCCTTTTATAGAGTGAAGATATGCATACAAAAAGCTTTATAAGTGACGAAATGCGAAGAGCTTGGTTAAATCATAATGAAGTTAAGACTAATAAAACCGTTTTAATTAGAATAAAAAACGAACAGAAACATATATTTTCGTCCATGTTATTATTCCTATTTGCATTAACAAGAAGGACGTTAGTTATGAATGTGGAGGGGTACATCGGTAGAGGTAGACCTAGAAAGAGATGCATGGATTGCGTGAAAGGTGACATGATCAAGAAGGGTGTGATGACTGAGATGACGGATGACAGAGTTATTTGGAGGACGAAAACCCGGTGCGCCGACCCTACGGGAGTAGGATAAGGAGGGGGAGATGATGATGCTTTCAAGAGTTCCTAGAGTAAAGATACAAGAATTGTTTGCTTACATGTAATTAGATTATAATTATCTTCCAAATTATAGTACAAATTGTGATTTGTAGTCTGTGGACTACATTGAGTTTTATGCAGTCTTTAATTAATTTATATTAGTCAGGTCTTTCGGTGTTGCAGCGTGTTCGAATCGCCCTGATGGGGATTAAGCTCCTATCCGCTTTGATTGTGACACAAGACCCACATCCGTTAAAGGATTAAGCTTGGCTTTGGACGTCGCTTTACAATCTCTATGTTTTTATATTTCGTATTTTAATAATTTGTATTTAATTTTAGGCTACGTTTTGAGAGATATTGATTTATTTTTCGTAATATTTTTCATGACTTAATAAAACACTATTACTTTTATAACACAACAAAATCACAGCTGATAAACGCGATATAACACGAAAACAGATTTTAAAATGTTAAGGAATGAAACTACGCAAATTGCTAGACAGGTACCATATTTTAACGTTAGTTTCTCAGTAAAATACTCGTATTACCTGAACACATAAATTTGACCTAGTTAAAGATACACTTCAATTAAATATTATCTTTTGAATAGTTATCCCACTTTCGACATTCTAAATGTAAACCAACGGACGGAATCTTAATTCTGCGTTTGAATTAATGGTGAACTAGATACAAAAATAAAAATATTTTATGAAATGAGAAACCGAAGTGTAATAAAAATAGTTATAACGAGGACGAACCTTTGTATAAAAATAAATTATGATTTTCACACATGTTAACATAATAAAAATCATACTAAACAGCAGAAAAATGTATATTGTCCCTATAACCTAATCAGATTTGACAGAGAGAAATTTTAAAGTGGTCCTAAGAGACCTTTATTAAGATTATATTTCTGCCGTTACCATAACGTCATTGGCGCTTCCTGGGAGGAACGCTTAAGGATAAAAGAAGAGCAACGACTTATAATTTTTCTCTTGGTAGCGGATTTTGATGGATATGTACCAATCCTATCCATCAAAATGTGCAACACGCGAAAATGTTTACCCAGTTAACTCACGACTGATTGAAATGTCCTTGTTTTTATGTACTCCTTCTTTTTACATTTTAATTAAAATAATAGGTTTTGTTATCTTTACTGAAGTCATTTAGCTTTATAATATAGAGGTTAATTCTAACTTAGTGTAACTCTCAATAATCTAATTAAGGAATATTGGTACACAGAAACAGCAATTACTGCTTACCAGGATAAGTATTTAGCGCACAAATTACCTAGTGATTTATAGAACATTTCTAAATAGAAATAACGGTATACAAGAGGCAAGCCGTTGGTCCCTTGAATGTGGGCCTGTAAATATTTAAAGGCCGACTCGCTCTCCGTCAGAGAACACAGCCCCTGCGGCCAACATGACAACTTGAAGTTCGACTTTCGACGTGAACGTAGGCGAACTGCCTACAAACATTCTACTAAAGGATTCTCATTATTACATTAAAACAATGCTAATAGCTACGTGACCTTGGCCGTCTGTTCTCTCCTACTTAGGATACTCCGTCTGGTTGGATTTTGTTTATTTCGTTTTTTATTTATTTTATTTTTCTGTGCGATGTGGTACGGCCCTTGTTTGAATCTATATTTTCAATTAATTACAAAACCTAAATTAAACTCAATTAAAACATAGTAACCTCAAAATGTTCACCGCGCCGAAAAATAATCGTAGAAAATCCCTCGTATTCCTTTCGATAAAACTTTGATAACAGTATATTTTGTGCTACTGATGTTTTGGCAGTAGACATTAACGATTATGTTATGAAGCTACAAAATTAAACGTAAGTCAAACTCTGCCAAGACCTGTGAGAAACATTTTAAGATATAATAAATTATTTTAAATCTGAATTTTATTTTCAAAACACGAAAACCAAATCGAACTTTTTCCTATAATAAGTTTGCGATCTATAGTACATTATTTTAACATATTCTCATTTTAAAAATTAATCTTAAAACCGTTAGCTAAATTTATTCACCAAGTTGCCTTTAAGTTTTAAAACCTAGCGTAGAAAGTTCTAACCACTTTTTTATTTCTTTTCAGGTAAGTTCGAAAGCTGAGCAAGAAAATTAAGAAACGAAGCAACTCAACATAATCTGGGCAATTAAGTTCGGTTCAAAAGGCTTGTTATAAGAAACAGGATCATTTAATTTTTAATTAATGAGTCGATCGGATGCATTAATTAAACGTGGATAGCCTAAGAAAAAAATGAGATTCAATTATCAATACAATCAATCTTTGCCAGTGCGGCAACAATATATTAATTTGTAATTAAGTAGGCACATAAATATATCTAATACCGTTAAAGGTAAGTCCAAAAATCCCAAATAAAGAAACTAAGTACATCTTTTCCCTTATCCTTGCTGGAACTAAATTTTCTTTAGTGTTCTTTATCACATTGTTAATACGCCGTTACCGCTCTCGGCGTCTAAACTTTCTTAATAAGAAAGTTAGACAGGCTAATCGTGGGTATCCACTGCGAAAAAATCACATAAAAGATACTGTTATTTTTATTTTACAGACATATTGTGGCAGATAGTTTGTTTTTGTATAAATTAATTAGAATAATGTATATGTTAAATAGGAGAGGACACTATTTTTTAAATAACCGACAATATATTTTAGAATTTTTTTTTTCAAATCTTATTAGTTACTTCCTTTTATAATTAGGTTCCGTCTTTAATAAATACTAAGGCTTGATAGCTACCAATTCTTTTACAGAGAGTTAAAACTAATGTACCGTCTATTTTTTAATCGCAGCGAATAAAATGACATTTCGAGTTTTGCCGGCTATTTGAACTTTTTAAATAGTGATGTACCCAGATGTGCCTCAATTTACACGCTGTGATTAAAAAAGATAGTGTTTAGTTCTGTAATGATCATTGAAACCACCGACATACTTCATAGTTAAGTAAATATTTTACAAAAATGTTATTTTACAAAAGAGCTTGACTGGGAGGAGAAACCATCAAAAAACAAATGTTAAGTAAAATAAATTGAACGAAATTAAGTAACCAAATTATATGAATCTTCACGGTACCTCATTTTGAACACTCATTTACATTAAGACGACAGATGAGGTGCCACCTCGTGTCGTTTATCATTCTTGAAATATTTTCTTGAGTTACATTGATAATAGGCAAAGATAGAAGCTATAGAAACTTAGATTTTTTATGCTGAGGTATTCACATTTTTAACGTTTGTACTAATTCAAAAACATGTATTTCATTTCTTACTCTAAGAAAAAAATTAAATGTTATTCCTATTTCTCTAAAAATATATTACCCACTCGAAGCAGTAATCTCTAGTACGACGTGTAAACGCCATATCACTCCCATCAGCAATGAAGTCCCACATCAAAGCGACTCAACGCAAGCTCGCAGACTGCGCTCTAAATGAAAATGTTCAAATAAAACCTCGTATATTCAGTCACTCTTTATAAATATTGTCATTTTAAAATTATAAAGATCGTTATAATTATTATAAGCTAAAAGTTTATAGTTAAAAATTATTTATTCGTAAGTCTTGATATATAAATCGCCTTTGGAATCAATTATCCTTTTCAATAATTCCATACGTAACATTAATGATCACATTTTCTTTTCATAATTTATTCAATAGCAAGGTCTGACCTTGCTATTGAATATATTATTATTGAAATTAATTTATAAAGTCGTGGCTTATATTGAAGAAAAACTTTTCAAAAACCGATTTGAACGTACGTGTCCAATCGCTTGCATCAGTTATCAAAGAAAATCTATAGTAATTTCATTAGCATATTCCATAACCACTCTGACTAAACTAACCTCTTGCTGATAAATACCGTGAACAACTACTCGCGTTTTTCTTTGTGATAGGATCAGATTTACTGGTGGATATAGGATATCAAAATAAAAGTAACTGTCTTACAGAGGAAAAATTAAAGAAACAGCAATTTTACTTTCACAAATTTTATAAATATACGTTTCGAGTCTTTTATTTAATTTTCAGTCTTTTCAGTTCCAGGCGAGAAACTTGTAACAGCGCCATCTATTGCGCATCTGAAAAATTATTGAAACGTTCAGAAGTATGGCTCTGGGCTGTGAAGGTTTTCTTGTTAGTTTCTTTGCTTACTAATAGATGGCGCTGTCTACCGCTTCGAGCTTCAGGACAATTTCACTTTACCCTTGATATTTTTAGATACTTCCTGAATGGAATTTTATGAAAACATCGTAAACCGAGGTAATCTTTATAAAATAAGTAAATGGCGATATAATGTATTCAAACGAAGGTGAAAAGCCGCAATATTGCAATACATGTTGAGACACACAATTTGGAGAGGTGCGGCTCAATTGCAGCGCCATCATCGCGCCCCGCCCTCAAACTTTGACGTCACACACGTGACGTCAAAACCTTGCTTTCCCATCCCACTGAGCGCACACCCTAACAGAAGCCTTCTGACTGATGTTGGAGATCCAGTACGTGAATTAATTTTAATTAGAGGATATAACCTGAATTTGAATACGAATAGACACAATTTAATTTAATATGAACATTTTTTAATATTCGTAATGCCAAGGATTTGTTCTAAAACAAATATTCCTGTTTTCAATTCACTAATTCTTAGTGTACAAATGTACATTTATATTTGATAAATACTTAAACAAACCTTAGTAAACTTTCCGAAAAACATATTTTATTTTAATATTAATTACTATAAATTACATAATTAAATAAAAATAAATTTTCTATGGTATCACTAATCAACAATTAATAGCTTTTAATAATTTTAATAGTTTAAAGTGAACGTAGGGTTCACAATCAAGTAAAATATTTGTTGTCAAGTAAAACTAATCATTGACTTAACTAAAATAAAATTAAACCTTACTTGAGTTGAATAAAATTAACAGGATAATATAAAAATCAACTGAAAAAATGACTTCTCTCGAGATGTCAGCCAATTTGGCTTCAGTAATAGTCTCATTTCGCGAGAATGTAAAACCTCGGTTAGGTTCAAACAATCATGACTCCCACGTACCGCAACCTATTTAAATTTCTTCACATGTCGGCTGAAAAAAATAAAGCACTGTAACGTTTATATTCTTAACAGATCACCTTTTTACAGTCAATTCAACTCATTGTCACCATAACTGGTTAAAATATCTGAGTTTGTAAGAATTATACAATTTTGTTTTCAAATTTCAACTTCGGCTTAATCTAATAACTTAACTTTATGATCCATTTCACGTTACGTACTGAAAAATTTCATTACTCAACTACTTCTACAGAAATTAAATTGACGGTTCCGCTGGTGAGTGTACGTTAGTGTAGTTTTATTCACTTATTCTAGAAATATTCCATTTAAATGTTATCTAATTTGTGTAATATGAATTAATTACAATTCAATTTTAATAGTTCTATTTAAAAAGCAATGTTAAGTTATCAAGGCGTACAAATGTAATAAAGAAATCGCGTAATCATCGCCACAGTCAGTAGACGTAGAACTGGTTACGTGCGTAGAGCCACGTAGGCCTGTAGATATACGTAGCGGAGCACGTAGCAGGATTACGTCATACACCATGAGTAATTACAAGTTGCAATTTACAACAAAGGCTGAATTTGATTAACATCACTGTACCTTCGCTTACATTTCAGTTTTATGTAGAGTTGCATGTTTGCAAAACTATAAAACATTATTATTTTTGAAATATCCTATGATATCAGCAATTGCAATTTGGTATACATTCAACCCCAATAAAAAAATTACCCTATGTACCGGCTTAGGTAGTATTAATTTTAAAGAACTGTAGTCTTTAATTTCGTAACAATTTAACATACTTACATCATTCTACTTATTGTAGTTGATAAGAGCACATCGTGATAATACAAGTCATAAGCATAGGTTGTTATTATTTTTTCGGAAGGAATGTGACGGAGGCGGCTTATTGTATTAGAAATATTTCGAATAATAGCGTTATTGTACTTTGACACTGGACAATGTTTATAAATTTTACTTTCTAGCTTTAATCTTTATTGACAAATATACTGGTTTTTTTTTTCAATTGGTAAGATTATCAAAAGATTTTTCTGTACAGTAGTTTCTTAAATAAATTTGTAATAGGTAAATGAAACTAATAGCTGTAGCGATCTTTAGTGGAACTGCAACTTCAAAAATCGATTAAATTTCAAAGCGATGTTGAGGTCTCGAGATGGAGGGTTCTCGGGTTTTTGAGTGTAGCAGCTCAACGCCGTGGCGGGGCGCGTGCGCGAGCTCTGACGTCACGGCGGTCCCGGGGCGCAGCGCCAGTGCCTCCCGCGACCGCGTACAGCCTCGCGCCGCTCCCGACTCCACCACGAGCTTCCTGTTCTAATTCACCCCCTATTCTAACGATACCAATAAAATAATAACAAACCGTAAACCGGACGCGGTGTGCGTCATCAAAACCTAACGCAGGCCACGTGACCCTGCCGCGGTGACAGTTACATTGTGGCGCGGTTCTTATAAGTATTCATAGACATTAGCTATTCATTAGTTACACGTAGAGGTTGTAATACATACTTTCATTTTTATTAAGTAGACTACATCATGTAAGCTTTTCGTTCATATTAATAAGCTTTGTATATAACAATTCAGTTGCACTGTGAGCTTTTATCTTTTATTCATTTATGCTTTACATCCAAAAATAAAACATGAATATTATCAATTTTACGCCTTATCGGTACCTTGAAATATTTTACGTATCTCGATAATTTATCAGCATAGAACTATGTCATGTCAGTGGCATTGTAAACGGAAATGCCACTCAGCTGACGTGTTTGAACTTTGCCCAAATGTACTCGTATGTCAACATGCCAACATCGTTCATTGTCCTGTTCAAACAATAACAATATAAACACATAAATTATAATAAAAGTCTTCATGTAGATTTTAATATTTTAACGATTATTACGGTATACCATACGGTGTTAAACACAAATGAAGCAAATTTAAAAATATTTTAATTAAATAAGCAACGTTATAAATTTAAATGTAACATTGCCAACAGGACAACTATAAAACATGAATAATTCCTCGCTCCGTTCTCGAGGTTCTCATCATTCTATCCAATTTCATTCCAAGCATTTCGGCCTTGATTGTAAATCGGGTATAAATCGGGCATAGTTTATAACCGTGCATTTTAAAATGGTAGCAAAATCGATTGAAGTAGGAGGACTGATCGTACCTTTCGCTTTCAGTTGTATTACTTTAGGGCGACGGCCACACGACCGGGGTTTCTATCAAGCGCCCTTGAGCTTGACGTTTTATAAATATTTTTCTTTCTCATCTTTCTTTTTCCTTTTAGAGTGCTTAAAGATAAGAAGCTTATTGACTTTGAAGGCTACTTATCTTATTTAGACATACCAATAAAACTCGATCATCTAAACATCTAAACATAATAAATAACCCACTAAAAAGGTTTAAGAATCAAATTTCGTAAAACAAAAATCTAATAAGCCTTGAATTGCAATTGTAAACAAGCTAATCAAAAAAGTGATTTAGGTCGATATTTTATTATTTCTTATGTTTGCAATTTATACGTGAGCTTAAACGTTTTCCAGAACAGGCTATATTTGAATTAAAATCAATATTTGTAATAAAAGGAAATTAGAAAAAAACTTATAAAGCTTTTCAGGTTTTACGATTTGACATTAACAGATGGCGCTAGATGACGATGTCGGTTGACGAAAATTATTATAGGGGGCGCAATTATTGGTTAAAATGCCACCATACTAATGCCGTTGAATTGAACAAATAACTCAACCAAAACAGATATTAATTAATTTAATTCGTGACAATAATAGACGTTAAAATAATAAAAAAATCGCTTCGTTAAATAGAGTCTTTGAAATGATAATGCAAGCTAATAGAATTTAAATATATTATTTAAATAGTAATTACAATAATAATACCATCATCATCAACTTGCCCTTATCCCTTGCGGACGGTCGGCACAGCATGTGCTGCTCTTCCATAAATTTCTATCAGCCGTCATATCTGAATCCACTCCCTTGTTAAGCATATCCACTTTCACATAATCCATCCATACTTTCTTCGTTCTTCCTCTTCCTTAGTAGCCATCCACATAATAATACAAAAAATAATAATATATTGTAAAACTCAACGCAAATACGATATGAATCTTGAGTTATTGATGCAGATATCGTCTATGATGCTAAAATTATTCATATAAGTCTGATGTCATTGTTCCCAGCTTTTAACTTTATCTTTATACGCATGTGTATATAACTACACTACTATACTCTATTTACATATAGACAAGATGTAGTTAGTTGTTTGTCAGAATGAAATGATGCATCTATTATGAAGCTCTCCCCATTTACATGCTTACACTTTGCGCATGTTAAGTACCAGATGATAACGAACTAACAATAAATGTTGGAATATACGAGTAAGACAGTAATTTACTTATATGGAAAGTCCATATGAAATGCTCTCATATGTTTTATGTAGAGCATGCTAAGTAAATTAACTTAGGAAAATAAGTGGTGATTGAATAGAGGAACGTGTCTATAAGAGAAGTCAATGAAAAAAATAAGCAACCACATCTATTCTTTACTTTTAATATAAATGTGGAAATTTAACAGAAAAATAACTGCTTATAGAAGTTAATTCAATTGTATTTTAAATAATTTGTCACGGTGAAGATAACCGTCGACGCATGCGCGATAACCTTGGACTAGGAGGGGTCGTTGTGCCGATTCTTAATTGGATTGCATCAAAAAATATTTTGCGGCATATTTTAATAAAAAATTTGTGTTATAAAACATTCTAATAAATATGAGTCGGTTTAAAAACTACGCTGAAAATGTAATAAGCGAGCATTTTCAAAAACTTATAGGAAAAAATGATGAATAATAAAACATTTTTACTTAAATTTATAATAAGCTATAATGAATATTTAATGTTGTAATTCGGTTCTAAGCACTACATAAACCCTTCTCCAACAAAATGTCACAATTTGACGTACCTGTATCGATCGAAAAAGGTCAAAGCGGGTTTTAGGAAGGGTCAAATATTTGGGTTTCAAGTAATCTCCGGTTTCAAATATGTATTCACATTACAATATAAAATAACATTTGATATAATAGCATCGATATAATACCTTATTTTTGCCATCCGAAAGGTATACAATAATATTATATTGTCATTTTAGTATTACTTATAACCAAAATTATTGACAAAACATTGACAAATGTCATATAACTAGTTATATTTGGTTATGATTTTTTTTTCTGCATGCAATATCGTATCGCAACTTTTTCTTAAAATATATTATACTTATTACTGAATTTAAATTCCAATTATGTTTTGCAATAAAATATTAATTTTACTTTTCCAAAAGGATCTGATTACTGAAAAACAACGGAAGCTCGTTTGTTAATTTAATCCGGTATCGGTATTCAAGTCGGCAACGTTGAAACGTTTGCCCTTTGATCTTATAAAATAAACGAACGAACACAAGTTGGATAGAGTTTAAAAATAAATCTGTTGAATAAAACAACGAATTAGTAATATCTGGAGATTTATTTCATCTCTAGAGAAACGAATTAAAGGTTTAGTGGAGTTTGAATATTTGTAGTCAGTGGTAAGGGTTGCGTTGGTCGGGTTGTTGTGGTGAGATGGCGGAGTGAGTGGGGCGCCCTGGGCGGAGGCGGGTCGCGGCACGCCGGCTGTGATGCGATGGGCCAGGACTGGTGCTTCCGACGCAAGAGGAAGCGCAGCAGCAGTCAGGAGGATTCCCAAACGCATCACAACCGGTAACTACAACATTGTACACGATATACAAATTGGCAATTTATAATGTATACTTTGGTATTTTTTGCATGTAAGTACTTGACTAAAATATCCAATTAATAGTAGTAGTATCCAAATAGACTCGACCAATTAGCGTAATATATAGCGGATGTTTTATTTATGATAAATATGATTTTTTGTACTTATATTAGGGTCTAAAAATGTATGCATTGGCGTAAAATATTCCAATTTTAAGTAGAAAACTTTCCTTTCTATCGGAACTAAGGTCTACGTGGTTATAGACTTAATAAAAGTTGATCTACTAAGGGTATTGGGATCCTAAAGTTGTAAAGTCACAATGAGATTATCGGCGGGCCACAAGACGAGCTTGCCAGCCCACATACTAATATTGCGGCCTCGGAAACCCTACTATTCCTGAACTATATTTTATGATTGGGTTTGATAGGTAAAACATGGCGCACTAAAATCGAACCGATGTTTTAGTGAATACTAAAAGTAATGCAAACTATTATTAACTATTTATCACATATACAAAAAGGGTTTTCTATAGTATCTAAATCGTTTCTTTAAAACAACCCATTTTGCTAACCACGAAATTTATTTCTAACTAAAATCTTGTTTTGTAAATAGTGTTTTACAATATGTGTTACACGAAGTATCCAAGTGAAATATAGTAGAGTAATTGCCCTTAAAGGATAATCACTTTGGCGGCGACACTGAGCGACAGTTAGTGCACAATTATTCGATTACGAAGACAGCGGCCGGCGGCGGGCCCCGAGACCGCTTGCGACGAGATGTTATCGTAACGACACTCTACCCTTTATCTCACTACAAGTTAACGCTAATGATTTTGATGGCAGTAATTATTATATGGTATTGTACATATATATCTATATCTACACACTACCTACCTGTTTTAGTTCATTTTTTAGTTTAGTACCGATTAGTTACGAGAAATGTAGCCAATGTCTATCAAACGTCAACGGGAAAATCCCATGTATATATCTTTATTATATATTATAAGATATCCAGCAATATATTCCACCCTATATAATTTTATATTAAATACGATACTAACCAATAGTTGTTTAAATTGTAGGGAGTGTCTTAATAGGGTTTCTTTTTGTCAAATTACTTTGATGCTTAATGTTGAGTATGTAATTTTTTTTATATTATAGGGTGGCAAAAGAGCAAGCGGCCATCTGAATCCGCCAAAATGGCGAAGTGATCGCTACCCACATTCGCAATTGCAGCTGCGTTGCCTTCCCTTAATCGATGGAGGAGACGCACATAAAGAGGATATTTCACCTTCCTATGCGTCTCCTCCGCTGTCAGAACCACTTTTCCTTCCCATCCTCTCATCTTAAGAAAATGGTAGAAAAGGAAAGGGACTAAAACTAGGCCTCCGGCGTAATTACCGGCCTACTTTTAAATTTCAAGCTTTTGCGATGTTTTATAAATCATACTTTCTTACTTATTAATATTATAAATGCGAAAGTTTAGATGGATGTTTGTTAGAGTTTGTAGCCTAAACGGCTGAACGGATCTCGATATAGACATAGATAAAAAGCATAGTCTGGAAGGATACATAGGCTACTCGCTTTTGTTTTATTTAAATTTCACGCGGACAGAATCGCGGGCGAAAGCTAGTACTTTTTAAAGTTTATTACGTGCATCATATATGTAGAATGTAGGATTTAATGCAATGTGTACGTTGACATACGGTAATTGCATGTACCCGCAATCCCTCAGTAATTATATCTAACCGCAAACGTAATAATATGATGGACGAAGACAAGGCTGTTACAAGGTAATTACGTCATACGCCCCAGGCGATATGTGGAAACAATGTACCTGTTCTCTGTTTCTGTACTTTATATATAGATAGACATACGTATAGCTATATATTAGATGGTTTGCCTTAGTTAATTTTGTAATCGATTTTTATCTAGGACAATATACTGCACCTAAGCGAAGGAATATAAATTCGTACTTCTTCTGGGAAATTTTCGTGTATTTATATTATACAAAATTGGAAATGGACTTATAAGCTCCTAGTTTAAAAATATTGTGCTTACTTGTGCACCTTAGAATAAAACTTATCTTCGTTGAATTCATAAGAATTTAAGAATGTTGAAAAGCTAAAGGCGGTTAAGTAGTTCCATAATCGAAACATTTCATAAAAAAGTAATGATATAATATAATGAAAGTTATTATAAAAGATAAATTTAAATTGAACCAAGAGTTATCTACCAAAAATGAAATTCAAATGAAAGCTGGGAACGAACATTAAATCTGTATAGGTGAGGTAAATTTTGTAATTATAATTTTAGAAATAAAATAAAAAAAAGTTATTAATAAGCGAGGCGCGTGTACGAGGGGATGAAGGTTGATGAAGCGAGAGGGAAGGGAACGGTAAAAAGCTCGCATAAATTAGGTTCCGAAAAATTTTAACGTGCTTTTATGTTTAAACGTTTTTATTTTTTAAACTAATATTAACATTTTTATTTCACTTTAATCAAATATGTTTTACTATGATAGTACGCTTTTAAGAGTAATCACTGCGACTGTTTGCGATTGTCACATTCTTATTTAATTATATCTTTAGTGAAGTTTAGTGAACCCTTAGTGTAGATATCTAGAACAAAATCTATATTAAGCAAATTCCTTACTGGCCACTTAAGTATCTGTGTGTGGCTATAAGAATGTTTAGAAAGATTAAATAAAGTTATAAAAAAGGTATACTTTTATAGAATTCTTTATCGTACCTCTGGCGCTTAGATTTTCTATCTATTTAGCGTGATAGCTAAGTTCTAAGTTCATCCCCGTTATAAAAGTGACAGAGCCGGTCAAGTTCAAACGCCACGTGCTTTTTTCTTTAAAGAGTATAGTCTCTTATAAAACAAAATGTCTTACTATCTTCAATCTAGTACCGTAATAATATTACTGATTTTCTGTATACGTTCAAAACACGAGAATATTCTATAACTCAATTAATTTTATTAACGAAATTAAATTTCAATCTGATCTTTATAACTAACATTTTACTTTCAATTTGTGTAACAAAGTAAACGTTTATCATTTGTTTTGAAATAACATGAAAGAAGACGTCAGCTAGAAAGATGTACCTATCCATTGTATTCCACTATTATTATGTATTTTTCTTAGAAATAGTGGATTACGTAAGATGAGACAGATTGAAGTCGTAAGACGTTAACTCTTTGTATCAAGTGACGGTGAAAGACACCAATGTTGGATAGAAAACATAGATAGCCTAAATCGATGATGTACACCCTAACCCTTTGTCAGTTGTACTCGTAGTATTATCTTTCAGGGTTCCACGATAATTTTCATTACACAACGGTTAAATGAATATAGTTGTTTTATTTTCATTTATGTAACAATAGATAAAAGAAATTGTTTATATTCGACTACTGTAACTACCTACACACTAAACACACGTTGTAAACTACCACAGAGATCCAATCTTCAAGAAATTGGTATCATTCGTTTCGTATATGTAATGAAAATTAAGCAGGAATACATTTTAGGTTTTTTTTTTGTTTTAGGTATAGCACTATGAGGACTGATTATGATTTAATTGACCCTTAATGTAGGTCATTATGTTTTAATATTATCACATCAAAATTCGTTAACCTAAATTTATTAAACTGAAAGTAGTCTTGGTGATCCGTAGCAAGCTTCAGTTCAGTCATTGGAGGCTTTCGCGTGACCTACAAACGAACGCACCGTGGCGAGCGCTTGTTATGATCCTTGAGAGTGGGGCGCAAGGCCTCGTTCGCGCTCGTACGCCACCGCGACTTGCGTCCTTTCCACCCCGAGTCTGCGTGCCGCCGTACGCATGCGGCTCGCCCCGTGCGACCCCCGGCAAGATGGCGGCCAACATGGCCGCCGGGCAGCCGCAGGATGCTCCGTCACGCCGCTCCCGGCTGAAACGGTGTTAGCGCGATCTCCCAGCGGCCAAACGCCTCGGCACGCACTTCCGTGCACGTTTCCACGTAATCGATTCGCCGACCCCGCGGCCTGCGCGCCCAGACTCCCGCCGCGCGTGCAACAAGTGCCGACTCGCCGACATAAACTACGCACCGGCATTACATGCTGACAGTGATGTGATCGCCGATCGCTTACAAATATAGAAGGTGCCCTTTTGCCGAGTGGCGGCGCGGGTGAGCCGGGCGGCGCGCTGAGTGACGTCGGCGCTCATGTTCCCCGCGCCGCGCGAACGTCAACAGAGCCGCGTCACGGACTATCTCCGCGAGTGCGAGCCCGTGCCGCGACCGCGACGAACACAAATAACATCAACACGCGTCGGCGTGCCCCACCATACCGCCGCCGCCGGCCGCACCACACCGCGCCCGTCGATTTATAAACAATGAGTGAACGCGATAGTCTACTCGAGGGTTTCGTGCGAATAATTATATAAACTGTTTTTTTTATAAAGTGAAGTGAAGATATGACGATAACAACGCACGGAGAGCGAGCGGGCCGCGTGTCGAGGCGACTGCAGTAGTGGTCGTGTCCGCGGCGAGCGAGCGCGCGGTGCACGTGCACAGTGCTCGTGGACTGTGATGCATGTGCGGGTGTGCGGGGTGGCGGGTCGAGGCGCGCGGCGGCCGGCACTGCGCTAGCCGCACCATGCTGAGCCTGGTGTTCGCGGTATGGTCGGCGGCGCGCGCTCTCGGCTGGTCCTGCGAGCCGGGGGCCACGCCCGACGTCGATGGCGATGGAGATGGTGATGCGGACGAAGCGCCAGTGCTGCCACGGCTGCGCTCGGCGCGCGCTTCTAGCGACCTATCCACACTCAGCACCACAACCACCAGCTCCAGTCAGACCAGCAGCGGAGATCACTCCAAAAGGTCCACGAATCGCGTACACTCGTCACCGTTAAAGCGACACGTTTGTTTCGGTCGCTTAAAATTAATTGGGTCGCTTGAAATATCTGATAATGATAACGTTTTTCTCAGAATCTTTACACAAAATGGAGAAACGCGGGTAGTTATAATATTAAACAAAAAATTCTATCAATTATTCACTTTTTAGAATACCTAAAATTTTGCGAATTCCATAGAAGTTTATGAAACCTGAAAAAATTAAAAAATGCGCAGCGATCAATTCTAAAGCTCTTAGATGAGATCTCCCTTGTATCCAATGCAAATAGTGCCGAAATTAAACGACCAACCGACCAATTATTGATTTTCAATTGGAAATTTTAAAATTTAATAAAGCATTCGCAAGTGAATAAGAAATCTACAACAATTATTTGTTATCTATTCGCGAGTAATGATATAATGACGTTGATGATTACTGAAGGCCACCACAACACTGTCATGTACCTAGGCACGATAGCGTTGTTGTGGCAATATAATCATCAACTACCGACAACCGTTCCCACGTAAGAACCCTATTTACGTAATTTTCCTTGCAAAAAATACGTAATACTAAAGGTCAACGACCACTATAAAAACACACGTTGCAAACGATAATTGTACAATATAAATAGTAAACATATACTCGCATCCACTTCGCCAGTTGATGTATTTATATATTATTAATGATAAAAGCTGGACACTAAGTGCAGGCGCGCTATATATGTATATGATATAATTAATTAACCATCGCATATATGTAGTTTCACGTATAAAATCAATTGCTATTATAATTCACATGTTATATTAATAACTCAGGCGTTCGCCAAAACGTTTTACACTTTATTTGATTTCTTCGACATAAAATATTACAAATGCGATCTACAAATGCATATTTCGGAACGAGGTTAGGTAGTGTATGAAGCAATTTATAACGTACTTCGCAGACAATAAATATCAATAAAGATATCGGTAGATTTAATTACAGGAATGTATCGAGGCGTCGTAGGTTCGTCGTATTCTTTTCAAGAGAT
>LD688955.1:5054738-5069355 GCA_003118335.3 Papilio memnon | reverse complement strand
AATTTAATTTTTTTAATGAAATAAAAAATGTAATGCAGTTACTGTTAAAAATATAATAACTAAAGTCGGAAAACGTCGGTCAATCTATGACAAAGTATATTTCGTCTCTTATGATAAGTTTTCACGGCAGTTCATCCTCCGCCGCGAAAATCGCGAGTAGTAACATTGGTAGCTCGGTGCGTGCCTACCGGTTCGCAGAACACGCACCCTAGAAACCCGCCATTATTCATCAAAGGCCAGCGACCGGATGTCGCCTTGCCGTCTGGCTACACTACTCTCGTATACGAAAGCCAAGAAGTGGCAAAGTAAACGTATGCTAATACAAATAATGCCAACTGATTTATGAGTGCTGATAAAAAAAATACGCGTGGAATCCGTTCGGCTTACGGTAAAAGATAACTGTGTTGTTTTCGTTTTATTCTTATCTTAACAATGCGATCGTTCAATTAATTAGCATTTGTCACAGTTACTTGAAGTAATGAGTTGAATAATTTAAGAATAAATTATTTATAACTACTGTCTATATTTTAATCGCAACGAGTAAAATGACTTTTCGATTGTTGCCGGTTTTTTAAACTTCTTAAATAGTTATGTACCCAGATGTGCCACTACCGGAAAAACGTAAATAACATCAATACTGCTATCGTATACTTAATAAATAATCGTGAAAAATTGTAAAAGTTCTTTAAAACGTATTATAATATTCAAATATACCATCTACAAGTATCCAAATAAAATTTCAACACATGTTTATTATTAGTAGCTAATTATTATAAACAACAAAAATTTTCAAAATCGGTCCACCAGGGCCGGAGCTATCGCGTAACACACATAAAAAAAATAAAAAAAAAACATACAGACGACTTGAGTACCTCCTTCTTTTGGGAAGTCGGTCAAAAACTAGTTATACGAGTAGGTTTTCATTCATCTCGTTCATACATTCTTCACTAAAATACTTAAATACCAAAAGGGAGTGCTTTTGGTCATTTTAAAAATTAATTTATGCGTCTAACAGAGGTGAATGTTACGGTTTAAAAAACCGATATCTTAGGTACAACACTGCACAGAAAATGCTAATATTATTTTAAAATTTGAAATGTGCATGTGTCAATTTACTCACTGCGATTAAAAAACAGCGTTTAATCTTTCATTTGAAGGACATAAGTGTTGGAAATCAAAATTTAATACATGTTTGCAATACGCACCGCGCATTTAAACTTTATTGATCTGACTGGAGTGGTGGTCTGATGTGGAGCGTTGGGTGGACTATTCAGGTGGAGTGAAGCTCCGAGACGATGGAGTGCGCGGGGGGCGTCGCGGCGGCCGTTGAGGAGACCACCTGTTTCCGCGAGAAGACGGACAACTGGCAGGTACACATGAATCACATCAAGAAAGTTTCAACTGCCTTGTAAATCTGTATTCAGCGGTACATCTACTGGTGAATAAACAACTTCAAAGTAAATAATGTTATTGCTTACTGATTGTCTTCAGGAATATTTCCTTAATATGTTCAATGCGTCTACGATATTGGTACGAAATTGAACTCGCCAGGCCAGGCTTTGGCATTAAACATGTTGGTAGGAAAAGGTGTCTAAGTCCTAGTTTAAGCTAATTGCACATTAACCAAATGTTTTCAACAATATTCGTTGTAAATACGTTACTTAATTTAATACGTTACTTAAATTTCTAGACATTAATCTAGTATATAGGTACTGTTAACAATTATATTTATCACATTAATATCACGCGAATACCAGAGTAACTCACTCGTCGACAGATTAATGCAGATTTATAAGCGGTAGGCGTATCACGAGGGCACTTCTTAAAATAGTAGAGATGGATGCGTTATCTCATTTCTCAATCACTTGGGAATCATTTATTATGTAATTTACATCGAGAACACTATCTATCAATGTTATACATAAAACTGTCGGAAAGGTTCTTAACTATTAGTATTAGGTTTCTGAAATCTCCGCTTATTTTATCATTGCCTAGTGATGCAATAGTGTTAGGTTGACCTAAGTTTATACTGAGTGAAACTCATGTTTCGTAGTTCGGAAACGCACATGAAGTTATCGAACCAAAAACACTAACGAATGGTTAAACGTAGCTGTGAAACCGGCCAGTCCACTTACTAACATCCCAATCTTAACTAAATTAGTTAAGAGTTTACCTTTTTAAATGTTACAAACTTTTTGTACGGTCATTCAAAAATGCTCAGTATGAGAAATATTACATACCAAAAAAAGATCAATCATCTCTGTACCTAAATACAAAAATGATTAGCGAACAATCAATTTCCTTTATATTCTAAAAAAAATTAAGGCCTAAAAATTTTGAATTCAATTTCAGACTGTAAAGTTTGTATTGAAAGTCATCGAATCGGTTGGCAGGCCGATTGGCAATCTCAGCATAGACGACGCCCACGTACACAGCAGTAAATCTCCATTCAGAGTATTTTAAGGCGGCCATTTTAGGTTAGTATTGTCGCTTCAGTATACGAAAATTCAACCTAAGATAAACTGCGATAGAGTAACGTTTAGTTAATTGCATGAACACGTAATTAACTTACCTTCCTAACCTTTGCTGGGCGCATAAAAAAATCATTTTGTTTTCATTTATTAAATTATTAATATAAAATACAGACCATTGTCCTAGGCCTAGGCTATTTACGTATTGCAATTAATCTTTCATCACCTTTCTTATTTTAATCTAGCTGTTGCTGGCGACTTCACCCGCGTAAATTTAATAAAAAAGTAAAGGCCATGTTACTCACTGATAACGTAGCTTTTTAATAGTGAAAGAATTTTTAAAGTCTATCCAGTAGATTTTGAGTTATTTCAATACATACAAATCTTATCTCTTTATAATATTATTTTACATAACTGTGCCCAACCGCAAAGATCGAATCCAAGTCGCCTGTGGACAGATTGATTCACTTCTGATCAGAGGTTTTATCCAATTGAAAATCTCCTGTTATTTTAACTACCCATATTTGTACACACAAAGGTCTTCAATTTTATTGCTTTCTGCAATTTCAAAGAGAAAACTACAGTTGCTTTTGATAAAAAAGAATGTCATATAGACACATTAAATGGAAACATTTGTTTTACTTAGTGAACAGGCTTTTAAATTATTTCTTTGTAAGTTGCTTCCGACATCATTTCACATCGTGGCTTTAACTTATTCCATGATAATTGAATGTTATGTGAAGGATGTGAAGTTACATGGAAGTAAATCTAGAAAGTATCTGATTTCATTTTTTTACTTTTAATTTATACAACGTATACCAGAAAGTTCTTCATCTGAATTTCTGTTCATTCGTTCTCGAAAGACCTTTTCAACATTTCCTACATCTATTCTTCTATACTAATATAATAAAGCGTAAACACAATCTACTTCGTAACGTAGGATGTCAGCAATGACAGCATATTTCGTAATAATTCTTTCTTTAATAAATAGTCCTATACTTACGACATGCTTTAAGTTATATATTTTCACGCTATTAAACTTAGGGGGTAAATAAATTGGAAAAAACCCTTCAAGTGGGAAAGGGACCATAATCTACAAGCTGACAACATCAAGGAAACAAGGTTCCCATGGTAACGGAAATTGTTATCCAATGTCAAAGGCCTTCATTGTCATTTGTGTATTTGAATTTTCACATTTGCAATTGAGAATTTGACAAATGTAAACAATAAAATGAAGTTTTTATAATTTCATGGGGATGAAGCCGCACGGGAACAGCTCGTCTAATTTGTAAAAGTAAAATCTTTAACAAAGAATCTAAAGATATCGTTAATCCCATCTCGGTGTAGTAATTGTCCCCCACGCCTGCAGTGAGATAGTGGAAACCAATCGAAGTCAATCCATCAGCTGGTCTCTAATGCGATTATCGGATTATGTCGCGTCCTCTCGCCCGAATTAAGGATTTCTTTGCCAATGCCTGCAATACACACCTTTAGATTACTACTTCATTAAAGTATACTAACGTGTTTTGTTAAAAATCTTATAAATTGTAAATAGTTCGCCAGATTATAAGGCGGGTAAAGTTTCTCTGTCACGTTCGTATATTTGTTAATAATATTATTTTATTGTTTTGTGATCTCCAAAAAAATTATCCTTATATTCGATAAATTCAATTGTATTTCAGGAATAACAAATTTATCTCATTAACTACCAAGTTTACAGTCTAATTGGTTATTATTTAGAGGTGCCTTAAAACTCACACTTTATTTATTTTTATTATTAATACTTTATTTTAATCTATTTTATAAAAGGGGGATTTTTGTCTTTGGGAAGACATGTGAATTATTAATAATTAACAACACTTATTATATTTTATTACCATTATTTAAATACTTGAAATAGCGACCTCTTGCGGCAGTAACGGAAGTTAAAGCTAAGTTCTGGTTGAAATGTTTCACGGACTTGTGAGACTGATATTAATGTGTTCAGGAAAATAGATGTCGCTGTCGTACTTATTTGAAAACGTTTCAATTGTTTATTTGCAATAAAATGAACGGTTTTGAATGTTTGTCATTATTTCAAATGTTATTTGACGAAAAAAAAACAACGCACCTTCAACTTTTTTTTTTAATTACTGTGCTGTATAAGAAAAAAAAAATATTAATATAATATTAATATAATAATATTAAAATCCACTATCGAAAATATACATATTTTTTTAACGATAATTAAGAAACGCTGATATTTGAAAAGTAAATTAATATAAAAACTTTTTCCTTATAATTAATTTAAAGCGTACTAAATAGAGCCATAGATAATATTATATAATACTGTACAAGTAATAAATTATTGAGAAATCTTCGTTGCTAAATCATATTCATACTAATATTATAAATGCGAAAGTTTAGATGGACGGATGGATGTTTGTTAGATTTTGTAGCCTAAACGGCTGAACGGATTTTTTATGAAATTTGGTATAAATGTAGAGGGATAGTCTGGAAGAACATATAGGCTACTCAATTTTGTTTTTTTTAATTCCACGCGGACGGAGTCGCATGCGAAAGCTAGTAAAGTAATAAAATTTACTGTTACTAGGTCTTTGAAAAATGAATTGAGCACAGAATAAGAAATAAGCACTGTAATACAGTAGCAAAAGATAAAATATATTGATACTTATCTATTGATATCGATAATGTTACTTCTGTAAAAACTCTTATCTGTTACTAAAGTCTTCGTGTTTACACTCAACAATTCAGTATAGAAACGAAAATAAGTTTCGGTGAGAAGCATATTTAAAAAATATAATAACTACACGAATATATTACGTTAATATATTATATTTATTTTTAATAGAATGGATTTAAGTATATTTTGTCGAATGATATAAAACGGTTTCGACATAAAGTTACAAAAAATTACAGGTAACGTAACTTATGAAAGCTTGTCATAAGTTTTCTCAACTTAAGTTGTTATCAACTGTTAGGAGCAAGTCCTGTTAGTTATGATTGACCGACTTTTGAATATTCTTTGAATCTACCTTACTAATAAATGAAAAGTCATAAAGCAAACAGGTCGAGTAACTTACGACCAGCTTATAAACGCGTTACTAAGAGTAGCCTCTTCTTGGTGGTTCAATGATCTTTGTTCTTTGTATTTCCCATGCTATATGATTGATTCCTTCGTGTTTTGTTGCAGCTTCGACGTCGAAAATGGCGGGGCAGCGGGCGGCGCGGGGGGCGCACGCTCCCCACTGGAAGGGGGCTCGCCCTCCGCCGCCCTGGTGCTGCAAGCGATGCCGCAGCGCCGCGAGTCCTTCCTCTACCGATCTGACTCCGACTTCGAGATGTCGCCGAAGTCCATGTCCCGGAATAGTTCCATCGCCAGCGAAAGGTAAGTGCGCAGCGAGATTCAAGTATTTAGATTTAGTACTACCAACACACACAAATTAAACAATGTTCGTGTCTACAGGTTTTATCTTATTACATTAATTTTAACATAGGTACATTTATCGGAAGCTCGTAGATTGACATATTATCCAGAGCATGAATTAAACCTCCCACGAAAACATCAGTCATTATTTGAACGTATCTGCAAGGAGATCAATCGGACCAATGGGAAAAATCCCATCGCTTCGATCGATCGGTGGGTTGAACGGCCCAACAAGAAACACCCGTCTTTCGTGGATGAGGACAACCAAATTATGTTCTTAATGACTTAGGTATTTGGTACAGAATGGCAGAATCAGAATTAACATAAATCGCAATTCTGCAATAACACAAGGCTCTAAAATAAAGGACTGGATTAATCAACAACTTTCGAAATTGAAATGATATTAATAATTTTAAATAAACTTTCCGTAGTAGAAGCTCAAACGATCACGACTCTGCTCTTGAATTCTCATTGAATTGTTGACCGGTTAACACTGCAGCCGAGCGTTTATGACATCTCTATACAACTATACACACACTGCACTTGACGTTCAACAAAATGCACTCGAAAGCTATGAAATGGATTATTCTCGAAACTAAAATTGAAATTCAAAACTCTCGCTCTTTTGTTTTTCTTTTCTCGAATAAAAACAAAATTGAAGCAAACGCACATATGATACGGATTTGGAAAAACATTTTTACCAAGTAGGTACCTAAGTTATTTCTACTTAGCACGTTAGTTTAAGTAATGACACTATCGATGTTCTTAAAATATTTAGGCGACAGCTAGATTTTTATCTAATTTTGTATAACGTCAAGAACTCAAAACAACAAGACTGTATACAATTATATCAAAACTCTTACATTCTAATTGTGATCAATAAAAACATCTTCGATATTTTACGATATAAAATATTCTAAAACATTTTCTCGAATCGTCTAGAAAGTAATACATTATTAATCATAAATGTCAGATCAGTCAAGTTTGTAATGTTACATGAAGAAATTCGATATTAAAAAAATAATTGGCATTATTGGAAATGCTTGAGTCCAAAACTTTTCTTGTAACATTTTTATGTTTGTAAAGATTCATTGTATTCAAAACAATAGTTTTCTTTCTATTTAAATTCAACTGTCGGGTGAAATTGATGTTATTAAATTACACATTGACCATTTCTAACAATGGAAGAGTCTAGTCGTCAGACTTTATTTGCAACTTTACAAGAACGTCTTTGTTTTTCAAAGTGAATGAAAGGGATGATAATGTCTTTGTTCAACTCTTGTATAGACAAAATAGTATATCTGGCCCGATCAAAGATAGAGGGCGCTAGTAGGCTTTCACAATTTAATTTGACTTATGCCCACCAGATGAGATATCCTTGTCGGTCTATATTTTCTATTCATGTGATATTACAGTATTAGCAAAAGAAATTGTCAGATGTTACGGTTATCGCCTTAAAATTAATACAATGAATTTCAGTTATTTTAGGAAAATTGTTTTATCAAGTGTAATTCAATTAAATTTATAGGAATAATTTACATAGACCGTGTAAACTTCATTATTCCTAAAACAATCAAAGGTATACAATAAAATTTATTAGTTAAGCCTCCAGTTTTCAGAAGTCCTTATCCAAATTGCTAGAGAGCAATTGATTTGAATGTAAATTTAACCTTCTCTTATTGATTTTACTTCAACGTAAATGCTACTACGGTTTGTTTAATAGAATGTTCAAAATATCTTATCTCAATTTACCTAAAAATATTTGAGAATATTTATACTCCTTTTATGAGACTTAAATATTTATCTGCTGATTGAAAGACAGGATTTTAAAAAGTGTTAAATATTAAACGACTACGAATGAATTGCATTAGTGCCTTAAATCGTTCCACTTTCAAAAAGCTTTTATTACTTCTCCGGTCCCTTAGTAATACGGACAACTTTTCAATGATATTAAATATTTAGATCACCCGCAGACCAGACTTTTTCGGCCGATAGTTTAATCGCGTTGGGCTGTCAAGCCAAAATCATATGAAACAAATTTGGCCCGCATCTCCATACATGTTCACGTTCATACTGATCAAACGCCCGACTAAACTATCGGACGATGAAAAAGTCTGTAGTATGCAGGGTCTCTTAATTAATGACAGAAAAATTATATTTTTATAAATTTTACTACAAACTACTAATCTTTCTTGATGTTAATGTTTTACCTTCAGAGGTATCACGCTGGAAAATTTATCTCTTAATAATATTTGAACAAATCTTTTAATTGATAAGTATTTTTAGTTTTAACAAATAACTAAGCATTATGTATCTATGCAATAATATGAACGAAAATCGTTTTTCTTCGTATATTCTGATTATCTGAATTCCTAAAGCATTATACCCGTACGAATCTTCTCTACTTACCAAATTGTAAGTTCAATTCTTAAAATTATAGCTAAGACAGAATCATAATCAGTCGTTGATAAAATATAAAAATAATAAGTAATAATACCCATTATTTTATCTAATTCAAACATAAGTAATGAATTTACTACTTACACATAACTGTCTCATTTCAAGTTAAAGAATATTAAATTAATTTATGTACATTATTAACTTTTAATTAAACGACAATATCTGATAAATAAAAACAACACAGCAATTAAAGGTTCTTTAAATGCCTTTCAACTGACTCATCGTAACGTGATTTAATTATGCTACTTTGCTGTATAAAATAATTACAAATAAACTTACGTATGCATTGTAGAATATTCTCGAATGTTCGAATGCAAAAGAATGATTATACTGGCATCATTGGTATCATTATTATGTAACAGATATATAATTTAATTTTCGAGATGTTTCTAATGTTGATATGGACTATTATGTTCTATTATGACGTATATAAAGATGACTATTAAAAATCAATTAATATCTCTTATTAAGACATATTAAGTTAAGTTTAGGTGGATCATAAATATAATGGAGATTGTACGATTATATCATTTTTTAGGTTTCATTAAATATACGTATACTCTTCATATAATTTGATACATAAAACAAATATCAGTGTTACCACTTTTGAATAACAAAATTCCACGCTGTACACAATTTTAGACACAGTGAAAATGTATTTAGTTACACGTCGCACCAAAACAAGCAGGTCACAATAACAAGACACCGCTTAGGACAGGGACAAAGTAAGCTGGTTATAAAAATATTGCATATCCTTATAAATGTTGTGTCGACTAACATCCAAGTAGAGCTTACTCACACAGTATACATTGTCAGGTGTAAGCATGCGATCTATGTGATGATTGAATCCTAAATTGTGTTGTCTTGTGTTGCTGAGAGTACTTGTGGTAGTCCCGAGTAAAGTGAGCGGCTGGACGTTGATGCGACCTAACTCTTCACGCTGTATTTCCCACTGTCACAACAAAGCCTGCGACACACTACTCTAGCACAATATAAATTGATGTGAAGCCGATCCCCGCATTACGCCTTATATCCAACGAAATGGTAAACGCAATGTTTCATAGTACAGTTTTCTCTTTGATCTGAAATCATATTACAAATTCCAAACCGAAATCTTCGCATTTCTTTCTTCCAGAATTTGACGTTTAAGATTTATCGGTTTTGTTGGATGTTAGGTTTTAACGTTATTGCGAATGCTTAGGTGAGAATAATTGTTTCCTCCGTTCTATCTTTCTTTTCCATATTTTTTAATTGCTTGCAGATTCAAGGAGGCAGAGGCTGCACAACTGGACAGAGCGTATGTACTAGGATAACACGCATGCAAGCATATTGCATGAGCTTTGTGTAGACATATCGCTCCGCTCGTTGTCCCTTAACGCTTTCTATTTTATTTTCATGTATTACCTCAACACGTTTATGCTTTCCATGTTAATGTCGCCAACTATATATTATAATATGATATAATCTTGTGTGAAAAGGTGAGTTTTACAGGTTTAGTTTTGTCATTCCAATGGTCGTAAAATTAAAGTGTAGAGATGCCATCATCAGTTTCAGTCATTTAGATATGCTTTAGTCGCAATTCGCTCCTACTTCGTTCAGGTTAGAAAATATATAAATATAAATAAATATAGAAATTTGCCAAGGTAATAATCGTCATAGATTTACTCTATAGTCACTAATAGTAAGTTGGTTTTTCATAACTTCTTGTTTAAGTTTTCCTTTGTTTATATGCACGTCTTAATAATAACTTCATATTCATACATCTCTTATGTCAACGATAATTTACCTTTACAATATGTTATCATCTAGTCACAACTAACAAAAAGGTATTAAGTTTTCATTAAATTAACCACTTGCATAAAGTAATCACAGGATCGTTGAATGTGCTTAATGTGAATTATAAAGAAATCAAAACTATTTGAATACAAATTAAATAAATAATAGAGTAAAAATAATAGTAGTGATTTTTGAAAGGGGCATCTACATTTTTAGTAAAAAAAAACTTTTGCTTTCTCCATTATAATTGAAAATTGTATCTAATCTAAAACAGTTCTCAAGGAATGTAACAGTTGTTACATCAATAATGAAACATAAAACCGCCTACAGTTTCGTTCGGAAGGTCTGAAATAGTACATTTTCTCTATTTTATTGTGAAAGTTTAGCAGACAGTAGTCAACATAAGCCGACTGGAGCCTTCTTGTAATTTAAGCTCACCACGCCCATGTTACGTGACATGAGAAGCATATTTCTAGTACAAAAGGATCGTGTAATCCTTGCTAATTATATAAAATTATGTTAACCAATTTTTTTGAATATTTTTAAACAAAGTACGTAAATAGAGTAACATATCTTTTGTCTAACTCATTTTTAATTTCCTTTAATTAATTATTTTACTGAATGTAAGTACATAATACTTGTACTAATATAGTTTGAACAATGTGAACACATTGTAGAGATAAAATAAACATCTTCAAAGGATTACGTGAAAGCGTAATTGAATTATCCCATTACAGTTTACCTAGGACCGACGTCCATTAAATCAACTCGGGCTCTCCGACTGTCGTTCCTTCTTTGTACTTTAATAATACAATCAATCTCATAACGATGAACCAAAAAAAGGCATTTTAATTAGTAGTTAAGTATATTGAAGCGTGTATGTTAACATGTGGATATTTATACAAAATATGATAATTAAAAGCTAATTAGAAATAATTACTTTAAAGTACATCAGAATGTGAGTTCTTAATCATCGATAAGTAATTGATAAATAGAATACTTTTATTAATTTTTCGATTCAATAAAGTCCTTCATGCATATTTTAGTCAAAACATTCTCTTTGTGTCACGAAAAGCGAGTTTCGTGCTGCGACCTCACGGCACACGTCATGGATCGATGCAGGAAATCTAGTCATTACAGCCAAAACAATGCCAGGAGCTAGTTAATGTTTGTCGCGCCACTTTCACCTGGAACCGAGTAGGATAATGCTCGCGCGACCCTCGATTTCCACGTCGAACATTGATTACCGGCGCCCACCGCCAGTTCCATTAGCGCCAAATTTATCTTCGGGCGGAGCCGCGCGCCGGGCGAGTGCGACGTCTCCCCTCTCCGTCCCTGTGCCTCCCCCGCGCCGTTCCTCGCCGCCGGTCCTCCTCATTGAGAGTCCGCCAGCCGCGCCGGCGGCACGCTACCGCACGTACGGACGCCCTCAGACCTTCGAGCGGGCACAAATAATCCCCGCACTTTCCTAACGCGAGATCACGCACGCCAATATCCCTTACAATACGCAGTGCGGGAATGTATCAATAATAATATTACAAACGCACGTTACGTGTGAAGATTGAACCACCGAGGTCATTCACTTGCTCTAGCCCAAGTTCCGATAGATTCTTAGTGTCGATGGACGATCGCGGCCTAAAAGTTTATTTCCCCGGTTGTAAGCTACGTACTATCGATTGTAAGCTTGTGTTTATTATTGCCGCGTTCAGAACACTAGTTGCTCGGGCGCCGATAACGCGCGTGTGATAAATGTATAAGCTCGTATTACACTATCATTTCACAGTTCGGTCGTTGATTAAATAAAAAAATAATTTGCACCCAAATCTAGTTTGCACGCGTAACCGTAACCGTGCTAGATGGTATTAAATTAAATCAGACAGGGCTATCAGGTGGGGAGATGGTATAGGGAGCGTTATCTGATAATGGTGCGGGGATAGAATAGTCAATTGATCGTGACATGGGGCAAATAATGTAGTGCATAGCTAGGTGACTGGGTGATATGACAATGCAGCGCTCGGGTTCTCAGTCGGACCGGCTGTGCGCCGGCGGGGGCGCCACGTTCATCGCGAAGAGTTCGGCCTCGGAGCACAGCATGTCGACCGGCGTGTCGGCCAGCAGCAGCGGCGGTACGCTGCCGCGCACCCTCAGCACCAGCGTGCTCAGGATTAAAAACAGATCAACTTTCTGGGACAAATTTTGGGACGAGCGAACCAGACGCGACGCGTGAGTTGCTTTGACAGCTTTTGCACACAGAATTTGTCTATGAGGCTTACTTCCAACCTTCATAGAAGTACTATACAACTTGAGATAGTTCAATTCCAACATTTTAAATTTTTACATAATAAACAATTTTCAATTAAGAAAAACATTAATGATCGAACCAAAGTCCCAGCAGAACCATTGCGACTAACATTCTATAAATCTATAAATTAAACGATAGAACCGATACCGAATCAATTATTCAATGCTTCGCCCAAGCTGTGTCGGAATTACGTCTTGGCATTAGCATTTACCACCCTTGGCTTTCAGAGGCATTAAGCCACTACAATATAATGGAGAAAACGTGTTCGTATAGTGGCAACGATTTCTTACAATCGTTACATTAGTAGTCTATATGTAGATATATTCTTTGTAATGTTTAGCTTTTTATTTCTAATTAGACTCGTTCTTATATTTTGTTCATTTCGTTTTTGTTGAAAATACTTTCCCCTGTATAAGTCGTTGGCTTCCTTTCTAATTCAATGAGATTGAAAGAACACCGTGTACTTTGTCCATTTTAATGTTTTCTGAAATAAAAATATTATTTTATTTTTGTGTAATAATATCGGTAATATACTCGTATACACAAGTATGTTACACACGGCTATAAGTTGTATTTACCAATTACAGCATGTATTTAATGTTTATTGCACAACACAACATAATATTGTGTGCTTGCAAAGATAAGATAAGAATTCAGTTGTCCGTTGTTCAGGAAACGTAGTCGCGTAAAACTGCGCCCGTTAAAGGAAAAAAACATGTAGAACTTGCTATAAAACAATTTGCCACCACAAAAATTTGTAATACTTTATTAGGTCATGTCGTAGATAATCCTTTAATTACTCTTCTTTAATGTTCAATCCTTTAATTTCTCTTCTTTAATAAGTTATTTTTAAAAGATTCCCGTTTAATTTTGTAAATGAGACTATAATTAAAATACTTGAAGCACAAATAATCCTAGAAAGGTATGAATCGTTGATCCCATCGTGCCTTTATAAATGCCTTTTATAAAACAAGAAAATCTTGTGAAGGCGAAGTCTGCGCGCGTGGGTGTTGACGAGCTTCGCTAATGGTTATTGCTCTCACTTGTTCACCTGATGTTAAGTGATTTCTTGACTGTCTATACAAATATTTATAACTCTAATTTCAGACTTAGATGAAATAGATAATGCATTTCACGCACCTATCTAAAATGGTGCAGAAACTGCGATTGTATTTTATCATTGTCTTGATACACTTCTCTGGTTCATGTTTTTACTTTACCAGTTCAGAGTTCTCTTATTACTTTTGTAGACCTTCATATATTCCATGAATTAGAATAGACACTTTATGTAATTTTTATTTTGGACAATTTTCATTAGTTTGACTAATTTCACTACATTAGTCTTTGTATTATCTCTTTGTCCTTATCCTCCTTACGTAGGGACGGCGCACCAGGTGTTCGTCGTCCATATCAATCTATCTTCCGTCACCTTGGTCATCACTGCCATCTTGATCATGTCATGTTTCACCCAGTCCATTCATCTCTCCCTAAGCTTACCTCTATCGGTGTACCCGTCCACATCAATTTTTGTACGATACTTTAAAAAGACATCGTATTTATATTTACACAGACTACTAGACTAGCACCAGACATTTAATATGAACATATAATTTATTTTTGCGTTACTTTCAAGTCGAGTTCAATGTATTAGTTAGATCGATGTGAATGAAATGGCGCACCAAAGAATATTTGATATAACCCTTTGTTTGCTCCTATTTCATGTTTATTTTTACATGTAATTTTAATGTACATTTCTTCGCATTTCATACGAACCGAGCGCGTGTTTGACGAATATTATTACAGAGATAACAGTCTCCGGGAGAGCTCAGCTATAAATAAAGATTCCGGGCCTGGGACCCCACTTTCCTGTTGCCATTTTTATTACAATTTACTCGTAAAAGCCTCTGAAACAAGCTAACAATAAAGAAAAAGAAAATATTTAACACCGCTTTCAGTACCCGCCATTACAACGCTATGTTATGTTGTTTTCTAAATATGAAGTGAAATCAAAAAAAATCTGTGCCTATGTCACAGAAGTAGGGGTAGAGTGTAAGTATCCCATAGCTCATTTCTAGATAAAATGCAAATTATTTTCAATTTAATATTATATCTATACTCTATACTAATATAATAAAGTGTAAACACACACTTCTTTGTTGCCTAAGATGTCAGCAATTACAG
>LD688955.1:5035589-5047010 GCA_003118335.3 Papilio memnon | reverse complement strand
TTGTGCACTGGGTGAATGTGACTATGTGCTTTCCTTGAAAAAATTAAGTTAAAGGTCTTGTAAACTTTTTCATTAATAACATTTATAAATATTTAGTCTTGTCTTGTCTTAGAATAGATCAATTACAAAATTAATACGCGGAATATAATGCGGATCGGTTGACCGCAGATCTTTGTGTAGTATGTATAATATGTATCTCACCGCAACTGGTTGCTCCAAGGGCACTGCCAACGTTTGCCAATACTCGCATAGACATAAACATCTTGCTTACACTGTACCTACTAACTGGTGTGTACATAAATATACTGTTATTTCATTACGTGTTGCCATTATCTACTTTTTACTCTATCATTTTAACGGGCATCATAGAAATTAAGAAATTGGGAACCGAATTTCTTCAGCAATCTCCAAATAATAGTTTCAGAACTAGACTACAATATAGTTTTAGATGTGTAGACATACATTATTTTAATTATATTTAGGTGTAAAACTTTCAAAAGGAATGTCATGCTTCCAATCATCTTTAAGCCATGACGGGGCGGGCATATCAAATTATTTTCCAGAAGCTAAACAAACAATGAAATCTCACAAGTGTCAATTACATCTAACCCCTTTAGAAGTTTTATTTGATGTTGGCAAGAAGACAATACGAGACGCTAAATCCCCGCGCCCGATCGCCCACGGTAAACTTCTTTATTTCCACAATAAAAATAAAACGGTCTCGCTATTAAACCTTATTTATTTTGTAAAATAAGTTCTATTAAACAATAGGAATAATCCTTTGTAAAGGTACCCGTAATGAAAATTCCTTTATTTATTATCTTAAAATGGCGCGATTACGAAGTTTGAATAGAATAATTTTTTTATAGAGTTTTATTTATAAATTAACAACAATTTATATTTATGAACGCCAACTTATCTTAGACCTACAATTTATATGAAAAGATCTCCCTCTATGTTGTTATCTTATTGTATTGACATTTAAGGATGGGTATGTGACTTTTCAGCCAACTTCCATTTCATTCGATAAACGTATCAATCTGGTACTTAAGTTGACATAAGAAAATCACAAATATTGACTGTCCTTGTTCTAACTTTAATGTTTGTGTTATACGCCTTTACACGTTAGCTGCAACGTTTCTGTTCGATCCGTCAAAAGATTTACACGTCTAGGATTTACACGACAGTAAAATGTATAGTGAATCGTTTTATTGATAAAATGCTAAATAAAAAAGGTTTAAACTATTGTAAATACGATATTTCATTATTATTACCATTTAAAAAATACTTTTTATATCTCATATACATGAGAGAAACAGGGTTCAGAATTTAATTTAAAAAATATTCAACTCACACTTTTAATAGTTGAATATGAAAAGAAAGAAAAAATGCTGTCCAACTGCAGGATAGCGCAGTAAAGGACAAAGATTTGTTCGAGTTTTTCAACAAATTAAATAAACCGACAAAGTAATGAAAGTATTTAAACAACTTTGTACCTGTCGTATTAAATTTCTCAGAACGTGAGCAAGTAATATACCAGCTCGGTGCCGAGCTCCGACGCCGAGGAAATTGGTAATTGCAATATTGCATCCTGATTTATGACGGGCTCCCCGATGAAGGAAAACATCCTAAGAAAACCTACGCCTCTTAGTAGTACTGCAATAATATTAGGTCTAGATAGTGCTTAAGGCTTTAAGCTTTACTCATATTGCTAGATTATGCATATTTTAAAATTAATTATAAATTTAATATTCATTTCAACTAAGCTAGTTAATGCTAGTCGACTGTTTGTAGAGAGCGTCGGATAATGTGAACGACCTTATGTTTCGAAGACCCTTAATTAAATTTATAGCAGCGTTTTGATTTCCCTTTTGCTAATAGCGGGAATTACGTAGTTTGCTGCTTTCCATTGTTGTTAAATAAACATACTCGTATTTATATTTATTCAAGTACGAATATATAATATAGATATGACTTTAGTTAAATTGTTTTATCCATTTATATTTGCGCAATACGCTTCTATATTAATAAAATATTCGAGTCTTTAATTGGAGATTTTATGATCATAAACTTAAAATTTGTTAAATATTAAACAAACTAAAATTAAAAACACTTTTTTAAACATATATCTTTGGACACAAATCTACGCTTTTGTTCAGTCCCTATTAAACATTTTTAAACCTTGCAAATTCGTGTACTAGTACTATAAGTACTAGTGCGTCATCTAGCATGTTATATTTTTATAAAATAAAGGAACAACGCCACATCTCGCCTTATAAGCGATAACCGACACACATGAACCTTTATTCCACAACCTTTCTGTATTTTAGAAGAATGATCTGTTACATACCATCGTATTTATAAATGCTAGGACTGTAATTAATTTGGTGAACTTTTGTCAACAGCCACGGCGAAGACTTGATCGTGACGCCATTCGCGCAGGTGCTGGCGAGCCTGCGCAGCGTCCGCAACAACTTCTTGTCTCTCACAAATGTACCCGTCGCAAAGTAAGTATATTTTTTATTACTGTGTACTGTACAGTGTACCGCACTGTATACAGTACTGTGCTGTTTACTGTACTATATTATATAAATTTAAAGGTAAGCCGCTTACTTGACCATCGGCTATCACATATAGCTGATATTGAGAGAGCATAGTTGCTATAAATAGGTAGTAAACTATACCAAAAAAAGGATAAGTTACTAAACTAGTAGAGAAGAGCTGGGATTTACACTAAAATAACGAACTTATGAAGCTGTATCGATTATAACCTTTATAATTAACTCTTGAAAATGGTGAAAACAAAACTGATAGTTAAAAATATGCAAATACATATTATAAAAAATGTTAAACTTTTATGAATATGTAATATCCAAGTAAATCAAAGGTTAATAATTTATACAATTATTTAAAAAAAGCTTTTAAAATCTAATAAGGAGTAACGAAACTCTGGTAATAACTGGCTGATATATTGCGTACGTACAATACAATTTCCGCATCAACGAGGCGTCGACGTCACAGCTCGGCTACGTCACGCGCCGACATGATTCGTTAGAGAAAGAGCATTGTTCGAATAGTCCGTTATACGCTATTGCAATTTAACTTTTATTCTATTTGGAAAAATCGCTAGCTGGACTTTTTTTGTAAAAAATGCGAATGAAATGTTGAAAAGTGTAATACTTGTAATTTAGTTTAAGGGATTAGGGACACGGATAGATGAAAAGGGTGTCACAACAAAATAGCGTGGCATTTGAATGATTCAACTGCAATTGATAAATCAAAAAATAATTAAGAGTAATGAAAGTAAAATAATTGATTACGATCGACCGTATAATGAATGAATTGCTTTAAAGGTCAAAGCAATTATCAGTTTTACAGTATGGACAATCACAATCGGATCAAAGCATGAAAATCGTAAAATGTCATTCGTGACGTCAGGAATTGTTCCTAAACTTGTTATGAATAATTGATATGAAAGTGAATTAAGTTCTTAAATATATTCGAGCGGGCGTCAGCTAGTCTATGTATAAAAACACGTCGTTTTTTAAATATAGCTTTTATCAAAAATGTTCTGTTGAAATAAATTTTGTTTTTAAATAAATGTTCTCATCGTACAACAACCATTAAAACCTAAAATCAAGTATACATCCTTCTCAATGTCCACTTAAACTGTGAAAAAACCTTTGAATTAACGAAAAATATCGTCAAAGAGAGAGCTTTCAGTTTTTACAAAGTAAATAATTTTATTGGACGGAAGCTTCCCAGCTCTAACCCGAGATGTTTACCTTTAATCTTTTAAGCTTGTTTATATATCTTGAATTTTATCTTTTTTTATTTTTATTTCAACAATACTTAATAATCTTATAAGTATAATCTCATTATCCCTCTAAATTTCCCTTTTTTTAAATTATAAATGGATTTAGCGATTGCTTGATAATATTTGCAGACAGTATTTATTTTAGAGGAATATTTGGATTTAAAGTTTCTTACCTCTAAGTAATAGAAAAAAACCTCTTTAGTAATAAGTTTTCTTGTAAATCTAGTTATAAAATTGAATTTTGTATCGTTTCAGATCGCGGAGGTCCTCGGGGGTGGCTGCGGCTGTTACTCCGCAACCCAAAAACTACAATCCAGGAGGTAAGTAGAGTTACTCTATTTTACCATAGTAAAACTGGAAATTTTAAAAAAATCACTTATAACATTGAAACAATACTAAGAGACTCATTTAATGTTCATTGGAAGACAGTACAGAAGCATACGTTGTAGGATTTTTTTTTCTTTTGATAACTCATCTACATTCTATTTTATTACGTGTAGTATTTAATGGAGACTTTTATACGTTACAAGTGCCATTTACCATTAAGTAAATGTACTCATTTATACTTTTCCATAAAAAATAGAAACGTCCCATAAAATTGTATAGAGCGGTCTTTGGAAAGAGAATAACTTTGTTTACATTCTCTAAGTGCTGCGACTAAATTGATAGTGTAAGTTGCTCTTACGTAACTTATAAAAGAACCTTTTTGCGATGAAAACGTTAGAATGTTATTTTTATTAGTAAATTCTATTAAAGGTGTGCCTTTAGCTCGTAGACTAATTTCAAATGTGACACGTGTTAGCTGCTAAGAGGATCAAATATAAAATTCCTTCAGAAAATATGTCAGCTCTTAATGAAATTAATAAACCTAAATCGTGTTATAATTAAAGATGTGGGCAGTGTAAGAGACTTATAAAAATACTATTTTTGTATCGTTTATTTAAACATAGTTGTATTGATTGTTTGGGACTCTAGACAGAAATATATAGATGAAAAAAAATATTGCAATTTCCAAATGTCATTATGTTTTCTCCGTTCAACAAATTTTACCGTTCCGTTTAAAAATAACGCTAGTTATTGAGCACAAAAATGCAAGCACGCCATGACCAAGCAAGTATTCGTTAAAATTTAAAATGTTTTGTTTATACTACTAAAATACATTACTTGAACAACGTGAATGAACCTACTCTAGTTCAATGTTTTCAAGAAACACCTGATTGTTGATAACATTCCCCGACTACTAACACTTGCCAGAGCAAACAAATATAAGCAAATGTGACTGTTATTATTGTAGTTATTTAATATTATAAAGTAATATATACCCGAGGATTGTAATCCTATCATGGTGCTAACTTTATGTGATTTTATATAATAGTTCATTGTCTAACGTAATACTGCTTGCATCGTTTTTTGTTAGTGAAACAAATATTATTTAATAATTTAAAAGTATGGATATTTAGCGAAAATATCTTATTGATTACTTTTAATAACTATAATAAATCATATTTAGTAGACAATCAAACAATTTATTCAACAACTCGAGATAACGAAACGAAATATCTTCTTCGGATGATTGATTGAAGAAATATGATTAGATTTTTATTTTCATTGCTTAGGTTCCTTGAAAGGAAAATAATCCATGATTCAAAGTCGATTTAGATACCGATAAAAGAAGTAAACAACGCCATATCTACATATCTTTAAATTTATTAGATTTTCTTTTAATCATATTTATACC
The DNA here is from genome assembly GCA_003118335.3 of Papilio memnon. Classification (NCBI taxonomy): domain Eukaryota; kingdom Metazoa; phylum Arthropoda; class Insecta; order Lepidoptera; family Papilionidae; genus Papilio; species Papilio memnon. Next base: position 5,041,455 of record LD688955.1, on the reverse strand, counting down.
TGATATACAATTGAATTGTATTTAGTTTACGGTTAGTTTCTGTCAAAGTTTGACTAGAAAGCCTTAGCCGAAGCTTAATTTTGAGACCCTTCACACCAAGTTACCGTATAATACATATAAGTAGGGACGACCCTTAATCTCAGGCACGCAATTACATAAACAAAAGCCTTTGCGCAAACAAAGGATACAGTGATTTTCCCATTTTAACTGCTGTACTTTATAATAGATGGCGCCACATGTAGTCAAGTATAAACACGGTCAGTATACATCTAACGACCACAATTGTTTATTGATCATACTTGGAAGTATAATACAAAGATGTAAATTATAATCAAGTGCTAAAAATATATTTTAAGATATCAGCACGAGCATTCTATAATTGCGGCATCATGTATAACCTTTCTTCGAATTCGATACAATATGAATAGATTCCCAATTCGAAGAAAAATTATTTATGTTAATACTCTTAGAAATTATTTGAAATGGACAGGAAAACGTATTCGAAGTTCTTAGAACCTTCAAATCTGTGACACGCAATCAACACACCATCATTGATTTATTGTTCATGATAAGAATGTTTTGATGAAGTAATCTGCTTTCATTGACTTTTGCGTGCAATATTATACAATATCGGGTTTACTCACCCACTCTTATCAATTACAAATCGATTGGAAACAAATAAAGGTATCTAACAAACCGACTGCATAATTTATTAAAACAATCTTGTAACAAGAAAGTTAGTTCGTGTTTTATCCTCATTTAATTATAAAAAAACTAGTTACATAAACATCTCAGAAAAAGATCTACTTTAAAAGGTTATTAATGGAAAAAAAAACTTCGCAGCAGCGAAAGACTGCATCGACTTTATCGCTAGCCTATAAAACTTGAAAGTAAACAGTTTAGTTTTTCAATTAAGCGCCTTGTTACTTTTAAACAATCTTCTTCAAGACCGGTCCTATAAAATGGCTTATTTCAAAGCTTTTCCCCTCGCCTTTAACGTAAATCAAGGACTTAGCAAAACTGTTTTACATACATTTTCCACTTTTACTCGACGCTACATTTATAAAAGTTGGTATAATAAAGTGAAATAATTTAACAACTTTTTTACTTTGAATTTACACATGCAATAGTGGAAGAGACACTGGCTTATTTTAACTTTTTTCATATATGTATTATATTTTGTAGACTTTAGAGTATATGAATGATGTAAAATCACATTAACTAAAGTACGTCGATATTTAACTAGATGGCGTTGTTGTCAATTTTAAACAACTTTAGCATCATAGCTTTAACAACATAGCTGCGGCATCGGTGCGGCATAGCATCGGTGCGACGCTTTATGCGAAGAACCTAACTGAGCAGAACAGTGGCTGTTTCTTTGTCGTCTGCCCCTCTAGTTAGGGGTTGGAAACTAATTTTATAAACTAATGGTCTCATCACAAAAAAGGTTGAAAAACACTGCGGATTTATATGCAAATAAAAAAACACATTGTTTGAAATAAAAATGTTTTTTTTTTATTGATAAATTTGTTTAAATTAGCCAACATGTGCCTGAATCCGTATGAATCGGCTTACTGATTAGACGGACATATTGGAAAATATTCACAAGTCGTGACAACCGAATTGGCACGTGGCAATTACCAGCATCTGTTTAGAGGTGACAACGACTAATAGCTTAATGGCACTTATTGTATAGTTGTGTCTAAAGATATGTTTTTGACGGTAGTGCGGTCAGTGAAGTTTTAATAATAAAAGTAAATAAAAATGAGACTGCGTTTGTGTCAGTAGAGTGGAATATATTGTTTAATATTTAGCCTAAGTTAATTATAAGTTACTGTAGTCGTATTTCAAAAGTAAGTACTATCAAAAGCAATATTTTAAAGTTTTAATGAAATAGTTTACAAATACGCGTAGGTTGAACAATTATAAATGTCTCGATTAGAAAGTATTGCATTTGGCTTAACAAATCAATAATTAGTTTATCGCGATTAGCCAGATGGGGCCAAGCAACTTTGATTTATTTAATAACTATGTGTAATGATAAACAACGTTGTCTACAGTATATGACTTGCTTAATAAATGCGACAACGAAGTTAACGAACCCTGTGATATTGTTTGCTATGAAAACACAATATTTATATTACACAATTTTTCAAGCATGCAATATCTTTTCGTATCTCTAATAATTTCATCGTAAATGTTAAATAATATTAAAAGAAAAAGAGAAACTTAAAAAAAAATCTTCGTATGTTTTATATAGAGTTTGCTCACATGTTTCACGAAGTGTTGAAAAATACATACAGAAAAGGTAATTTATTAATATATGATGATGAGATATGACGAGCCGAAATTTTTAATATTCATCACAAAAGTTGTTGAATTTAAGGAAAAAAACTTTCTTGTACACATTTCTTGGGAAATGACGACGTACGATTTATTAGTTTTCACATAGATTATCTCGTCATTATCAGATTGCATCATATGATGGTACTATCTTGCTCGAGTGTCGTTCATCCTGATGACGTTGTAGCAAACGTAAGATATTTATTTACTACTATTTCTAAAAATAATAATAGATCAGCAAAATATTTGATTGGGATAGAATTTTGAATCCTATATTTTGCTAAAAACATATGGACGCCCTCTGAAACAATTATAGTGTCATAGAAGGTAAAAGGTTCTTATATAATAGAAACCAGACAATCGTTCGCACAAACTATTTGTTAAATGTTTCAAACATCCTGTAGATAAGAAAGCTAGGCAAGGGGGTCTCTTTTTCGTGGTTTTTTTGGAGATGATACCCAAAATTGGACCTAGAGAAGATAGATTTAACTTACTAGAACGACTTTACTGTCGAAGTCTAAATCCCATATGTGGTATAATTAACCCTAGCGTTACACCAACTATAGCGATGCACTGTTCTCTACGAGAAAAACATGTTTTGTTCCATTCAATACAGTACAGTGTAGTTTTCTACTCGTCATACATATCTTTAATCGGAACATCTGAAAAGTGATTGATGTGTTGAATTCTTGTTTTGTTTTGAACATGTTCCGTTTCGTCAATAGGTTTCATACTAAGATGAAAACAATACTATTCATATGGCAAGCAAACAGGGGAATGGAAATCTTTTAACATTCTGTAAAGAACAGTCTCGATACTAAGAAAGATCTCATTCATCATAAAACGATAAGTCATGTTTTGTGAGAATGCATTAATGTTTCTGAAACTCTCTCGCGGAATGACGAGTTCATTGCCCTAATAAACTGGGTCATCTATCTGAATGAAAAAAAAAACGTTTCTAGACTATTTCCTCTTTATTGTAGTCAGAGAAACTTCACTTTTTGTCTCTTGGCGTTGAAAAACATCTCGCCAATGCTATTCTTGGATTACGGTTTATTTAATCGGAAACCGAAATAATTTAATCAAAGCCGCCTAAACGAACAATGAAGAGACATTACAAGATCTGAAGAAAATTAAGGTATTAAAGAAAAAGTAATATTTGTAATGTACACGATCACGCATTGTTTTCGTGGCTGCCACCAGCTACTGCACGTAATCAGCGAAGGTCGTGTTATCAGGACCTAGTACCTATATCTTCGAACGAGAATATCGATTATTCTGAGATGTGATTTGAGTTTTACTAGAACATTACATATGTCGCTTGCTCCGAAGGAATCATTCTTTATCGAATTAACTTTATCTTAATTTCATCTACACAGAATTATTAGGTCACTAAGGGAGACTAATTAAGGTCGAGAGACTTGAAATGATAAATCAAAAGATAGTTTAATTTTCTCAGAAAGGTTACTAACCAGTCACAGTAGTCTCAAATCGTTAACCAAGAAAGGTTGTGACTTGTAAACCACAATTTATTAATTCCAAAAAATCAGTCATACGATGACCACATGACACATGACCACATTAACCGCAATAAATTAGGTGTCGTGTTACTGCAATGCTCGCTTCATGCTGACAATGCATTCGCAAGTAGAAATGTCATAATCTATTGCATGTAATAAGGTTTTTCCTCACATGTTCTCTTCAGTATATTCCTTGTCCTTACAATAAAGTCTTCCGTTAAACAAAAACCGCGCAAGAATAATAGCTAGCTCTACTTAGCATTCGAAAACCGCTGCGTTCGTTTGCTGCTCGTTTTTTTATATCATATATTATATTATAATTTCATTTGCTTTGTCAATATTAAATCCTAAAGAATCCTTAGAATTTAGAGCACAAATTATTTCAGTACTTAGAAATTAATCATTTTGCTTCAGGCATATTTGTGGGCGTTGAATCGCCTTACACGAATGAACATAATTGCTAAAGCTTAAGAATTAATATTAGATGAAAATAGCATCAATAAATTTTGCTTTGAATATTTTACCTTTTATCCATTAAATCAGAAGCTGTAAGCGACGCCCGCAGGCGATATTAAAATTTTCTTTCGTATTTCATCGTAATGAAGCGAAATCCAATTCTGGCTTTATTCTTGAAACATTTTGCGTTATTTTCACTGTTACAACATCGATCTTGTCTTAAACGAATAAAAATATTATAACATTAACTGTTATCAATCGATCATGTAGGTAAATGTCTCAGTGAGTGAACCATTTTAAAGAAAGAAATCTTCGGTGACTATAAACACTAAGAGCGCAAGCACCCCTTTGACTAAAGTATCGCACAACTGTTTAGTCTCGCTATGATTCCTATGAGCATATAAGTACGTGCGCTCACTACTCGATTTTTAGTTGTGTAACTTAACAGTTGAATTGGCTGCGATACAATCGACAAACGCACAACAGTTGTGCGATAGCTTAGTGAAAGGTGTGCGCCCGCTCTTACGGTTATTTAATATTTTCTAATTTAGTTCTAACTAGCTATTCCCGTGCGGCTTCATCGGCGTAAAATTATAAAAACTTTATTTTATTGTTTAAATTTGTCAAATTATCAATTGCAAATGTCAAAATGATATGACGTGATGACAAACCATGGCAATCTTTCTTCCTTGATGTTGGCAGCTCGTAGCTTATGGTCTCATTCCCACATTAGGGTTTTTATTCAATTTATTTACCCCCTAAATTTAATAGCTTGGAAATATATAGCCTAAAGCGTGACGTAAGTGTAGGGCTTTTTAATAAAAAAAGAATTATTCAAAAATATGCTGTAATTGCTGAGATCTTATGCCACAAAGAAGTGTGTATTTACGCTTTATTATATTAGTATAGATTTATACTTGTTTGTTCAATTCTATATAATTCAACAACAATATATTGTTTAAAGGGTGTAGGACATATAAAATTGTTCATTGCCACAAGTCGAATATTTAAATTTAATTCTTGTCGTAAATATATCAACAATTTGAGGCGACTAAAGTTCATTAAAATCTCCGCTTTGTGTAATTAATACTGTCAATTAAATCATTTTGTTTCTTTAGTAGATTATTTACTGAAAACAGATCACCTTTCGTTTGCGATCTTGTTAAAGACTATAGAAATAAATAAAAGTGTTAATTATAAGACAAATTACTGCAGGGAATACAGAAGGTGGTTATACGTAATTACGAATTACGATTTATTGAAAATTTTAAGGATTTTTTTCTTTTAGTACCAGGATATTGCAAAATGCTCGAACGTAAAATTCTTCATAAATGATTTAAGCTCAATTATTCCTTAAATATCATTGCAATCATTAAATAAACGTATTTACCTGAAGATCAATTTGTTTGTATGTTTTGTACCGACCGTTGAGCCGTATAGGTTGCGTCGTGTGTTTCGATTCCAGTGATCTTACTTCTTACTATCTTACTTCTTACTAATATTATAAATACGAAAGTTTAGATGGATGGATGGATGGATGGATGGAT
>LD688955.1:4986204-5005059 GCA_003118335.3 Papilio memnon | reverse complement strand
TTGTATTTAGTTCAATATCCTTCACTACAGCTAAAGACTTTTTATTTCGTTTTTCACATAAGTAAACATTTCTAAAAGTGAATACTTCTGGTTAACATTTTGCACACAAAAGCATTCAGATTTAATTGAAAAATACTTACCCATATGTGCCCTTCCCTATTGTCCGTAGAACTATTAATTTATGCAATTTAAACCTTTCAGTAATGTCCATTTTGCTCAAGTTAACATAGTCAATTTAACGGTTGCACTTGTCATCATCAAAGTCATATATTTACATCTACCCGAATATTTTTATTACTATACTTATTTAGTTTGCCCAATCTATACATATAATAAAATTGGCCTGTAAAATGTAATATTCAGTAAAAAATAATGTTTCGTAATCATGATGTATTTTCGAGGATTTTTTGGCAAAGTTTAATAAATATGAATATAATAAACTATGCCAAAAAAAAATATGTCGACAAAATAGTAACTAATTTAATCTATAAAATGAATACTTTGGCAATTTTTAATGCAATTTACCGGCTATAATATGCCTAGGCAGATTACAAACGGACGGAATTCTCGATCGGTCGAATACACATACTTTAACAATAAAAAACCTTTTATATTTCTCACTAATAGCTATCATTAATCCTTGGTATCGATATTAACACGTAGATAAATCAATACAGTAGATTCTGTTTTAATTCGGATCGACATGACCATACCAAGTTACAATGTGAAAATGAATGTGACATTGACAAACAATATAATGCAAAATAGATTTGCCTTATCAATTCTCTGGCTTTAATTATACTTAAAAAGCAATATATATGCTACAATTAAGAAATATGAATGCACAAATGAATATTGTTATTAAAAGAAAATGTAAGAATTTGGTACTGAATGATGCTACCAGATTCAGATGCTACCGTGATACAATCGTAAAAAATTGCATGAAAGTATTATAATTTATTTGTAAAATAAAACTAAAAAGGGCATCTAATGGTTAAAAACACCGGGAAAAATAGATAGCAAAGTTTAAATTATTATACAACAACATTACATGCTACAAGTTAACTGGTACTTTTATATACTCTTTGATTAGTACTGGTATCACTGCAATGCAGCAGAGGTTCACCGAAATGACATTTCTTATCGCCATCGTAAGATTTTAACTCGGCTACATACAATAAAGACCATTTAAAAACAAAACCATCATAATTTCCGTAAAGTGGAAAGTCATAGTTCCATCGTAACTGAAAAGGAATAATTGGATAGTAAAATGGGGCAGATAATGGGTTCTTATAATGCCCGAAATGTCGATCTTTACATGGACGATAAACCAACTTTTGATCCTCAAGACGGTTTTTCTTTTGAACGTAAACAACGAGGTACATCACACAATTAATTAAAATTAACAAAAGATATAATGTTGTTAACAGTTCATGACAGTAATTGCAATTTTTTTCTTTTTATGTGTTACATAATTTGACAGGTTGTTATTTTGTTATTTTATGCCAGTATCATTTCGAATAAATGTGTTATTAACAATTATAAAAAAAATTAATGTGCCAATGTTAATATGTTTAACCTTCAGAAATGTTAGCTCGAGATGAAGATTTAATTTCGGCAAGAATACCTCCCTCTAAACGCGACTACTGTTCTCATCATTTACTGGAATATCAAGTTTGTCGCTACAAAAACATGCCAATGTTGTACCGATGTGCTCATGAGAAACACAATTATTTGAATTGTGAACATCAAGAGTAAGTATACAATTATTTATTTGAACTATGGGTTTTTGTTAAATGTGAATAATATACTCCAAAGATTATTTCTTAATATATTCTTGTACAACCTGTATTCAAAAATCAAAGAGCCTTTTTTGGTAAAATATCTTGTTTGAATGTATTGAATTTATAAATTCAGTCTTAAGTTCGACCCTCGGTTATTTGCTAAAACATTATTTTTATTTTACAGTTACATGCTCCGCATGAAGGAGTTCGAACGTGAACGTCGTTTAAGACTGCGTGAAAATCGCCTTGTTGGTGTTGCTTAAATGTTTTTAGAAATTTTCTCTGATTATTGTAAATAAAATAGATTGAAATTAAATTATAATTGTTTTATAAAACTACAATTACTCTTTGTTTTGGTATGAGAGCAACAAAATAACTGACACTCAACCCAGAAGGACAGGCAGAGTCAACGGACCACCATTTAGTATGGTCCTGATACACCCCTTGTTTTTCCTATATTCATCGTAAATCATGCAATCTTGCAATCTTTGCATACATACACTTTGGTTACGATGCTGTTGGTATGATGAGAGGTTTGAAAAATTTGCTAATGAGAGAAAATAACATTTTATTTTTTCTTTATTTTTATAAGAACTTTGGTTCCTTAGAACATGTCAGTCCCATCATACCTTATACAAAATAACATTTGAATATATCTTCTATTCAATCACATCTGAGTTAAGTTTAATTTAGTGTAATTCTAGACACAACTCATTTTTGTAGATCAGTTTAGATAATTTTAAATTAAGAATTTGATATGTGTAATTTAATATCTGGGCCAAATGGCTAGTAGGCTAGGTCATTTAGACTTATATTGGATGTATAAAACACATCAGACTTCTTAAAAAAATTATCTGGTTTTGTCGGCGCTATTACAAAGTGTTTGAAGTAAATACATGTTATTGTACTATTCTCGTGAATCTTAAAAGTGTAATCATCCTTTAATTGATTTTTTTTACTTCTACATGAAATTATAATTTAACGCTCCTCAAGGAGCCATAGACAATAATGTAATGACAACCCTTTCAACTTCACATCATTGCCATTATACAAAATAAATGATTCATAAACTTTCACCTTATATGTCGACGTTCTTAGAGTCGCTTTTTGCTTGGTGTTTCCAATCTTCCTTTTAGTCGTCATGAACTGAAATGACAAAATTGATACGCAATTACATACCTTGTTTTGAATAACCATTAAAGTTGACATGACACATTTTCTACATCTAACAATTTTTGTAAACACGCTTGTCGAATACACAAATTATATGTATAAAATAGACGAATGCTATTTATTGCGGAAGTAATGGCTTCCTAAAATTTAATTGCTGATGTTAATTTGTAAGCGATAGTTTATCTCTTTTAAACAAATACTGCCCGGTTAAGAATGTATCCTGAAACATCGAAGTGTGCATTGTGAATATTTGTGTCATCCGGCTTCTATTCCCTTCAATTTCCTACAGCGTCCCGTGCAAAAGCTACAAAGAACTCAGTTATAATAAAGATTGTCGTTGTATAATAAGATTGATTAATATAATTTCACGCCTTCGGTAAATGTTTTCGGTATAAATGTATTGTTGTAAATATGTTTGTTTTAGATATTGCTTTGTGAAATATCTTTGGAAATTGATGATCAGCTTTGACGTTAACATGAATCCTAGTTAATTTAAAAGAATTATTCATTTAACATGAGTGATACTGGCGGTATTGCTTCTGTAAGAAGCAAAATGAAAGGTAGAGTGGAAGAGGAAGATGAATCGGAGGAAGAAGTTTGGGATAGCGAAGACGACGACGAGACCATCGCCAGGATTCAGCGCGCTCACTACGCGCAAGCAGCTGCTATGAATCCTCGTCGGCGGCCGCCTCCGCGCCCTCGACCATTGAGCCACAAAAGGAAATTGGAAGCAGTGAAAAATTTTCATGATTTTACTAAAAAGTTAAAAAAAGACACTGGTATATCAATTCGTAGTTTAGTAGGAAACAATATATTAGAACTAAGTGACTTTTCTAGTGAAGATAGTAAATCGGAAAGTGATGGGTTATCAGAAGAAGAATTTGTTGTTAACCCAAATGCAGTTCAGGAGTTGGAGGAGGAAAACGAAAGTTTTATTGATCCTGTGACTGGTGATATTGTGGAATGCAAGAAAACAGTGCAGAAACCTATAAGTTCAGGCAATACTTCTAAATATACTGATGTACAGCAAAACATAGAGCCTAAAACACTTTCAATAAGTGATATTATTAATGAGGGTGGTATTGACCTGAGTAAAAATGTTGAGATAGCTGAAGTTGAAACAAGTGAATTGTGCCCAGACAAATGTCCAGAAGAGTTATTAGATATGAAGCAAGATGAGGCTAGCCAGGACTTTGACGAGTCAAACAATGAAAATGAGATGCACAATAAAGAGGTTAAACCTCAGGATAAGTTAAGCGAGGAAGTGGGTTCTGTAAAGGACGAAAAGAAACCAGAAACTGAAGAAGAGGTAAGAGATTATATATATTTTCTATGTACCCTAATAATGAAAAGGTACTTTTTCATTACGATATATTGTGAAATATGTTATTTTATAGATTAAATTAGAACATAGTCTGGATGAACATATAAGGTATTAATTAAGATTTATTTTTAAAGCTGCATGTACAAAGTTGCGGGTGACAGCTAGCATGTGTTAATACAAGTGTAACACAATCTGGATATTGATTATATTTATGTGTTTCAGAAAAAATTAAACAATCTTAATGCAATTAATGTAAGGAGAAATATAAGAGAAGTAATGGATGAGAAAAATTTAGATGCATCAACATTAACAGCGCAGCGGCAGGAGTCTGAACGTCTGGCTCGTGTACAAGAACAACAAAGGATCATCAGAGAGGTAAATAATTGTATAAGACTAATAAAATTCACCAGCTTTGCTTATTAAAATGAATTGACAAAGTAATAAATATATCCTTAGTTTATACTTTGGTGTTTACTTGCACATGAAATAATGATTGTAACATTGCTTCTGTTAAATCGCAAGAGTTAGAAAAAATATTGTTGGTTTTGAGTTATTCCAATACTGTCAAACATTTTCAAAATTCAATATTACAATAAATTATTAGTTCATGTATGATTTCATTTTATAAGCTATATATTATAGAAGTAGCAGAACATGTACCATCAGCAAAAATGCTACAAAAAGATCTTATAGCTTAATGACATCATGCATCTAAGATCATATTTCACATTCATACACTCTTGCACTTGCACTTATTGTTTTAAAATGAAACAGAATAATTGAGTTAATATCTGTATCTATCTTGGGACAGACATGTACTTTAATCCTGTTGATTCAGAGACTTTTTTTTCATTTATCATCATTGTCTGTTCAATGGTTTTTATTATGGAAAAATTAGTTTTTTTTTTAACTTGTAATGTATTTAGAATTTTTTTAAAAGTGCAATATGAAAAGTCTATGATGCTTACTTAGTACACTTCAGTTAATCAATATTTAATGACAATTCATTAAACAGTTAAATAAGCAGTCTCTTAGTGTAATTTCATTCAAAGTTACCTTAATAAGATTCCCATATTGACAATTTAATAGTGGGATATAACCATTAAATGTTTAAACATACATTTTTCAGGTGCAAAGACAAATAGCTATGAATAGACAGAACAAAATTCATCAGAAAACTCTCTCCTTATTACAAGGTGGATCTTCCATACTGAAGAAGTCTGGCCCTGGACAAAAATTAAAGTATGTGATATAAATTAATTTTTAAATTTCTGTGCTATGCATTTTAATCATGAATATTTTGTTTTTAGTTTACCAAATACCGTGACTGTGAAGATGCCATCAGGTGAAATTAAGAAGACTTTGAAACATGGACTAGTTGAGCTTAGCAAAGTCCAAAAGCCAACAACTTCAGCAATGTTCTCACAGAAACTTGGCAAACTTGAGCAAAAGTCGGAAAAGAAAGAGGTATGCTAATTAAAATGCAAGATTTAAACTCTACATATTTTAACAAGAGATGAACAAAATGATATTAAATTAAATTTTACTTCCTACTTCTTACTAATATATAAATGTGAAAGTTTAGATGAATGGATGTTTGTTTGTTTGTAGCCTATACAGCTGAGCAGATCTCAATGTAATTTGACATAGATGTAGTAGATAGTCTGGAAAAACTCATAGACTACTTTCTTTTATTTTTTTTTCATTCCACTTGAACGGAGTCACGGGCGAACGCTAGTTCTACATGTTTTTAACATGAGATGCACATAAATGATATAAATGTTCAAATAATTATATTGTGATCTGAATTTGAGAGTTTTAATTTGATATTACAGGTTGTTGAAATAGTTGACAGTAGTAGTGGTGAAGAAACTTCTTCATCATCATCAGACTCCGATGATTGTATTATGTTATCAGATTCAGAAGTACCGCCCAGTCCTGAAGCTGAGGAAGATCCTGCTAATTCTGGTGAGATTCTTACTTTCTTTATCTTATTTTATTTAATTTTTATGTTTGTTGTTTTTATGGATGGTTTTATTTCATGAATATGTACTATTTGTTCTCATAAAGGTCTGCATGTGAATGACACTTACAATATACCGGATGAGCAGGGACGCGTTTTGATAAACATCGGTCATCCAGAATCAGAAGAGGACATATTCTTAGCTCCCCAAATTGCTAGAATTATAAAACCGCATCAGGTATGGGAAAAAAACTTGTTTTATTGGCTTACTTTTAATACATGACATTTGCACCCATGGACAAACCAATCATATGGTTTTTGCGGGGCCATATTTGTATATTTATTTAAATTGTGTTTTTATAAAATTTTCAGTACATAAGTAATAAAAATATTATATTATGTTGAAATAGTACATAAAACGAAGTATTTTTTAAATATGTTTTATAAGTTATTTTGTTTGTCACCAGATTGGAGGTGTGAGGTTTTTGTTTGACAACATTATAGAATCAGTTGAGAGATTTTCAACGTCAGCAGGATTTGGTTGCATTTTAGCACACTCAATGGGTCTGGGAAAGACTTTGCAGATTGTCTCGTTTTGTGATATATTTCTGCGGCACACCACATCAAAGACTGTGCTATGTATTATGCCAATTAATACTCTACAAAATTGGGTAAGCATTCTAGGACATTAAAATATAATTCTAACAATGTAATTAGACTGAGTATCAGCTCCCGCCAGGTGGCGCGCTATCCTTAATTATTCCTGAATGACATTGACAGATGTCATAGGGACGCGACGTGTATGCCGATGATTTAGTGTTGCTCCTTTCTCCAGTGTGGTACCGATTTTCTTCTTAACAGTATATAATTGATTCTAAATCTAAATACCTTAGTGTAATTTGATTACTTGTACAGCAAATTTTTTACAACTTAACATTTGCTACAAGAAAATAATACTTTTAATTTAGTTATCAACTTGCTACAAAATGGTACCTTCTATTAAATAGAAAAATATAGAAAATAATGTTGACTGATATATTTGATCATGAAACATGTTAAAATGTTGGCAACATTCGCAGGTGGCAGAGTTCAACATGTGGCTGCCGCTGGAGGCGGGTGCGACCGCGCTGGCAGCGCACGGTGAGGTGCGCACGCGCAACTTCCCCATATACGTCCTCAACGACAGCCACAAGACACTGCAAATGCGAGCCAAAGTTGTTAAGGTATTAGAACATAAAGATAGCTTTATTTTCCTTATAACAAAACGAGCGGTTCCCGTGTCGTTTCATCCGCGTGAAATTATAAAAACTTTATTTTATTGTTTACATTTGTGTAATGTCAAAATTCAAATGCACAAATGACAATGAAGGCCTTTGACATTGGATAACAATTGCTGTTACCATGGACAACCTTGCTTCCTTTTTTATTCTTTGACAAATATGCCTGTCTTATAGATTCGAGATTTTTATGCTACTTACTAATGGTGGTAATTTTATTACAATAGTAGGAAGGATAAAACTGATTTTACAGGACTGGACTGCAACTGGCGGTGTGCTTATGATAGGATACGAACTGTACAGACTTTTAAGTATGAAAAAGGACAAGAAACCTCGTAAGAAAAAAAAGGCGGAATTAAAGGCCGAATTGGAAAAAGAGAAAGAAGCACAGAAAAATGATAAAATCGATATTAATGAAGAAACTCAGGTAAACATATGAATAAAAGTAAAAAAGTTGTTTATATTTTTGTCAATAAGAAATAAAAGAGCCACAAAAATGGAGAAGATCGTCATTTGTTGTTTTTGTCTATTTTTTTTACAAGTTTTTACTTTTCTAGGGTTCTGAAAGTAATATGTCAAAACCATCAGAAGAATCTCGAGGTGAAAAAGACGAAACGAAAGATGACACCCAAAATAAGACTGACCAAGAAAATAAGGATAAAGAGGAGAAAAAAGAAGATAGTCCTGCTGACGAAGATAAAAAACTATTAGACGGTAATATTAATCTATCTAATTTTATAAATGCGTTTGGATGGATGGATGGATGTACGTTTTTTAGAGTTTGTCTACTCTATTGAATGGATCTTGATAAAATTTGACATAGATGCAGAGGATAATCTGGAACACATAGGCTAATTATATTTTTTTTTAATACCGCGCTGGCGAAAGCTAGTCCATTATAAATTTGTTATTTTGTGATTTTTCATGTATTACAAAATGTTTTATTTTTTAGAAATGTACGAAGCGTTAGTTCGGCCAGGGCCGGACTTGGTGATATGTGACGAAGGTCACAGAATAAAGAATTCTCACTCAAACATATCTTATGCTTTAAAACAAATGAGGACAAAACGCCGCGTTGTGCTCACTGGTAAGTTGTTTTACTACTATTTTAAAATTACTCCTAATAAGTTAAAAAACTTGGAAATTATAATTTAGTCTTTAATGGTAAAAAAATTGTATTTTTATGTTAAAACCTTATTTCTAGGTTATCCCTTACAAAACAATTTATTAGAATACTGGTGTATGGTTGACTTTGTGAGACCGAATTACTTGGGCAGTAAGACTGAGTTCTGCAACATGTTTGAACGTCCCATACAAAATGGTCAATGTATCGACTCCACGCCGCAGGACATCCGCCTCATGAGATATAGAGCTCATGTTCTTCATTCGTTGCTCGTCGGTTTTGTACAAAGGTTTGTGAAATTTCAATTTTCTATATTATTTTGTTATTTAAAAAAAGCAATCGTTTTTAAACCACAATTTAAACTTTGTTTTTTTTTTATCTTAAAAATTAAAAGTAATAATATTGTCTCATTCAGTGTTATAATGTTTTTATTTTAGACGATCTCACGCCGTACTACAGTCGACTTTACCGCAGAAAGAGGAATATGTACTGCTCGTGCGCATGACGCCCTTGCAAAGAAAATTATATGACAAATTCATGAATGAAGTAGTTCGAACTACGTCAGTGCCAAACCCGCTAAAAGCATTCGCTATTTGCTGCAAGGTAAATACATAATCGAATTACTCAATAGTGACTTTTACATCGTCTGATTATTATTACTTTTACAGATATGGAATCATCCAGATGTATTATACAATTTTCTTAGAAAAAGGAACGAAGTCAACATGGCAATTGAAGAAGATCTTGATTTGGAGGAAATAGGCGGAGTCACAAAAGCCGGCCGACAAGCTAGATCTAGAGGAAATCCCAAAAAGGCGGCTAAACCTCGGGTAAGTTATTATACTATTATACTATAGATCAATACATACAAGTCAAATATTAATATTAAATATTTTAATAATTTGTTTTCTATAATTTTAAAGGGTGCTAAAAAGCCGGCGGCTACCATACCTCCTAACACAACTGGAGTAGGAAATGTTCGTCAAGATACGGGATCTTTTGGAAACACGCAGTTTCCACCAAATGGTCCTTACCCAGGACCACCAGGTCTACCGGGGCAACCAGGGATGCCCGATTCGTACAGACCTGCCAGACCAGAAGCCTCATATCCCCCATATCAAGAATATCATAACTCTGCCCAAGGATACTATCCCCCTAATCAAGGCTATAATCAAGAATTCAATAGCAATTATTATCAACAACCCCAACCACCCTACGGCAACAATTACCCCAATCAGTATCCTCAGAACAATTCTGAATGTAACCAAGGATATAATCAAAATTACTGGAATAATAGCAACTATTACAGCAATCCAGGATATTATAACAATCCCCAGTATCCTAATTCTCAACCACAACCAGAGTTTGCTGGTAATCCTCCGCCTAATTTCAACAACAGTCAACCATATCCAGCGAACTTTAATACGATGGATCCAAACAATCAACCGTATCCTAATAATCAAATACCACAATATCCTGCTAACCAGGATAATTTCAACAATCCACACAGACCACCCTTCCAGGGACCTGTTAATCAAACTACTCCAGGATATCCTACATTTGATTCTAGTGCTTCAGCACCCAGTAATTACCCCAGTAATCAACCGCCTCAAAATTATTCCAATGCACCATATCAACCTCCATCGTTTCCTGGAAACAGTGCAAGCTATGGATCAAATATCCCACCTGCTTACAACCAATATAATAACCCTAATCCAAATTATCCTGCCTACGGAAATAATCCTCCTATTCAGTCTCAAAGTAATCCCTTGCCTAATCAAACGGCAGTTAAAACGGAGGTGAATGTGGATCCCAATTATCAGACAACTGAGAGGAAACCTGACCCGAGCTATCCTCAAAATAATGTTCCGTTTGAAAACTCATTTAATTTTCATCAGCAAAATCCTTTATATCCAAATCAATCAGAGACAGGTGCGACTGGCTACCCCTGTCAGTACCCGCCTTTCTCCTCTTCCCTTGAAACTAAACCTCCTCTCGATAGCGCTGGAAGCCCGGTCACGTCATGGCCAATTACAGATACGATTAAGACTGAAATTGATAAACTAAAACTTGAAGATAAAATAGAAATGAAGTCCGAATCAGACGGAGAGGTCAAAATAGAAGATCTAGATACCAAGAAGATTGTTAAGGATGAAAGTAAAAGAGAAATTTCTAAGTTAGCTGCTTCGCCTAAAAATCTATTTGTAGAAGGTTCTTCAAAAGAAGTCGCGTCATCAAAAGAAGCAACTAAAAGTGATAAATCAGAATCAGACGAAGCCGCTAAGAAAGGTAAACAGAAAGGCAAGGGAAAAGACGCTAAGAAAGCAGAAAAACCGAAGGCAAGAGGGCGGCCCAAAGCGAAGGGTCGGAAAGATAGAAAATCTTCAAAAGATAAGCATAATGAAGAATCTGAATCTGAAGAGAGTGAAAAGGAGGAAAAAATGAACAAAGAGGAGGAGTTAGCGATGGTAAAAAAAGCCGAAGAAATGACATACGATTGGGCGGCGGAGTTATTGAAGGATTACGTTCCGGGTATTATTGAAAATTCCGCTAAGATGGAATTGTTCTTTTATCTTTTAAATGAAAGTATCAAAGTCGGAGATAGGTTATTACTGTTTAGTCAGAGTTTATTTACTCTAAATCTTATCGAAGATTTCTTAGAAAGAAATTACATCCCTGGCACAGTTAGTTTATGGCAGAGAAATGTTTCTTACTACAGTGAGTATTTTAGAAATTCTTAATAAACTAAAAAACAATATTTATTCTAGCTGGGTAGTTCTTAAATCTCAATATTTAACAGGACTGGATGGTTCAACGCATGCGTTGGAGAGAGAGAAGTTAATCAATGAATTCAACTCTAATCCGAACATATACTTGTTCCTGGTGTCGACGCGCGCCGGCTCGCTCGGCATCAACCTGGTGGGGGCCAACAGGGTCATTGTGTTCGACGCCAGCTGGAACCCTTGTCACGACACGCAAGCTGTTTGTCGTGTATACAGGTACAGAGTACCAAGATATACTATTTAGACAGATAATTTGAACTATTACATATTTTAAGATTAGTGAACTATGACGTCACAATCTGTTTTAAGAACATTTGAAGGACATTGTTGTAATTTTTTCTCTCTTTTCATTTATTATTTGTAAACTAAATAAAAGTAATTAAATTTTTAAAATTATATCATTTAGTTCTTAATATTTCAGATACGGTCAGCAGAAGCCGTGTTTCGTGTACCGTTTCGTGATGGACTGGTGTCTGGAGAAGAAGATCTACGACAGACAGATCAACAAGCAGGGTATGGCGGACCGCGTCGTCGACGAGTGTAACCCTGACGCAGTGCTCTCTATGAAGGAGATCACCAATCTCTGCTTTGATAACGACGAAAACGTAATAAAACAATGTAGTAGTAGAAATTAAGTTAACACTGAACTTAAATATGTTTTTATTATGAAATATTCCAAATGTCTAGACATTATCTGTGTCACTTTTTAATTTGTGAAACACGTTTATAGGAATCAGATGTAAAAGATCTATCGGAGCATGCAGAAAGATATGTTGATTTGCTGATGCAAGGCATTCTCACTAAGCACGGCAAGTTGTTGAGCAAGGAACCATTCCAGCATGAATCACTTCTGGTTGACAGAAAGGAGAAGAAGTTATCTAGCGCTGAAAAACGACTGGCAAAAAGAGGGTAAGAAATTTTACATAATAACAGATTTAGAAAAGTTGGAGTTGATTAATTTTATAAACGTTGAGTTTTTTCATTTTTATTTTAGAAGTAGGCATCTTTAATACTGAATATCCTACTATTAATTGATTAAACATTGTAAAGACTTAATTAACAGATGATAGTGATTTTCTTTGGGTTTTGTTGAATGTAGACAAAACTTTATTAGACAGTAACATTACCAGCATAAAACATTTCTTTGTGGTACTTATTTGTTCTATTATATAGATCGCAGTTTCGAAAATACATAGTTGTAAAGATCGAATTTTACTGTGTGTGTAGATGGTTAAAATATTGTATATAGTTATGAGTTGGAGAAGAAGGCGGCGCTGGCGCCGAAGCCGACGGGCGCGTACCGCGCGGTGCGCTGCGCGGACGGCACCGTGGTGCAGCGCCCCGTCGCCTCCGTGCGGCCCATGCAGCACGCGCGCTGGATACCCGCCGACGTGTGGCGCCGCCAGGGCATGACCGCGCAGGAGATGACGCTGCCCCTCGGTTAGTGACACAGTTAAACATTAACCATTACCTAAAGTTAACTTCCCTTTCTCCTTCGCCTTCGACTCCCACCATATCTTTCTCTCGCCTCTTCATTTATTTCATTCATTTTCATCATATAAACTCCTGTCATCTAAGCTTATATAAAACTTACACTATATCACTTGCACTCTACATAATAAGTCCGCACTAAATATTAATTTTCTCCATTCAAAAGATACTTAACCAATATTAAAGTGTCTTTTACCGACAAATATATTCTATTTGTCTATAATTTTGGATAGTCTGGTATTATCTACATATAAACTACATTATATTGTAGTTTATATATAATATTAATTAGATTAAAATTAGGCCTCCGTCACGCACACTCTTTAGAGTGTTCATAATTTTAGCCGTCTTCCCTTTTCCACTCTTTTTTACAAGGAAAAGTATGGGTAGGATAAGTGGATTTGGTGAGGGATAGGACGCGTAGCTATGGTTGGATCTTAATTTTGCGGGTTCTGACTGTTTAACTGTTGTTCATTGCATAAAAACTATCTCTAACTTCTTTCCGTTTTCAGACGTTGTTATACCTACGAATTCGGCCGAAAAGACTAATATTGTTCTAAAAGCCGGACAGCGAGTTATGGTATTGAAGTCGCCGAAAGGTATTTATATGCAGCTCGAGTCTGGTAAAATAATTGCAATCAAGACCTCCCTCAAAGGTTTACAAAAAGGATCCGAAGTCAAAGAAGGAACCCAAATAGGAAAGAAAGGTATGATATTTTCTATGCATCTTTTATTATGTCATGAGAAGATTGATCTGTTATAAATAAATTATTTTTGTTACAGTTATGACCAATCGCGCTGCAGCCAGTATACCCGGTTCCTTAAAAAATAACTCTGCAATTACCATTACATCTAAGACCGGAGTTAGACCTGGAATGCAAAGGGTAATATCTAGACCCTCAATGTTAGGACCAAACAGAATGAGGCCTGTGTTGCCTGGACAAAAAATAGCAGATATCAGAAGCCGGTTAGGAGATATGAAGTCGTACACTGCGATGCGACCGAAAATACCAATGAATCACGCGCGTTTGCTACGGCCTAACCTTCCCGGTTCTGTTAGTATAACACGAATTCCAAAACAAATGAAGAAGCCTGCTAACATTGTGTCCAATGACTTGAAGAAAATGGAATTAGAGTCTGATGAAGACCCGCAGGTATTAGACAGCGAAGAGGAAGAGGATTCAACAAACGATAGCAAGGAACAAGAAGTGAGCGAGCAATCAAACAAGAAAGAAGAACCCGAACGCAATGAAGACAATCCTGAACAAAGGACAGACGTCCCTCGAGATGCAGAAAAAGATACGACAACAGAAAAAGAACAGAAAAGTAACGACAGTGAACCAATGGTACTCACGACAGATGAGAAATTACCACCCGAAGATGCTTTAGAAAATAAGCCTATGGACGATACACCTACAGAAATGCATGACGCCATCAGCAATCAAATGAATTTAGCACACAACGATATGCACGAATCTACACAATTCGAAAAGAAAATAAATCTATTAAAGAACTACAGACACCAACGTCCTTTCAGCCGACCGCAGACGGAATCTAGTTTAACTCAACTGGAAAGAACCGCTAGTACATTGAACAATGAAGGAATTCCAGACTTTCGAAGGAATTTGGATGATATTACACAATCTTACTCACCGATCACCGATGATAAAACACACAACAAATCCAGAAAGAAGAAATCTCCAACTAAAATCGAAATAACTCCCGAACCTCAGCCTGTAAACATAGAAAGGCCGCCGATACCGAGTGCAAATATGTCTCATAGTGTATCTAGTCTGCTCGGCTCGAGCACGCAGAAGCCTCGTATTGATCCGATGCTTGGCAACCACTTGCCTAAACCCAGGATGAGCGACTCAATTGCACAAAACTTATCGCTCAGTGCGCCAAGACCAAATCCTTTGGGTATGTCGCACGACAACCAAATCAGTCCTTTGCGAGATTACACTATGGGCCAAAGTTTAGATCATTCAAAGCACATGGCGATGGGCCCGGCTTTGGGGAACATAGGACTGATGGGAGGTCCTCCTGTAACACCAAACATAGATGTGCGGAAAGTACCGGGGGCACTTGGT
The DNA here is from genome assembly GCA_003118335.3 of Papilio memnon. Classification (NCBI taxonomy): domain Eukaryota; kingdom Metazoa; phylum Arthropoda; class Insecta; order Lepidoptera; family Papilionidae; genus Papilio; species Papilio memnon. The sequence continues at coordinate 4,990,051 of LD688955.1, read as the reverse complement.
GATCCATTGAGTAGTCCGATGCCCACCGGTTCTCTGAAACCTGTGCCGCCATATCCCACTCCAAATCCGCCTCCAGAAGTACCTTACGGTCAATATCCAGGTAATTATTTATGTGAAAACTATTGGGTTTTAATAAGTTTACTTGAAACATGATGTGTTTGTACAGTCAGCTGTATAAATATGTATACAATTACATAACTAAACCATTGGTTAAAAATATATTTTTAAAAAGAGAAGCATATAGAAGTTTCTGAACCTTATGTAAAGGTTTTAAATACATTTTTGCCGCTGACTGTACTTATTTACGTCACTATTCTGATAGATTCGATACCACAGCAGTAGTGTTACTTTTTTACATTATACTTCTATAGTGATAGGAAAGTTTAACCTTTGAATTTAAATAAATAATGCATCGAATATTATAAAAATTGCAGGTTACGGTATGGGGTACGGCGCGTACCCGAACCCGGCGTACTACGCGGGGTACGGCGGCGCGTACTACCCGCCGTACGCGCCGCCCACCACCTCGCCCTCCGTGCCGCCGCCCGACGCCTACCTGCCCTCCAACCAGCAGTGGTGAACTAACACTGTACACACCTGCGTCGAACTATCACTGCTTCGAGTGTTATGTGCGTACGTTACATAATGAATTCATCTTTCATAAAATTTATGTAGCTTTAATTTATATTTTAGTCATCATATTTCATTGATGGTTCGTAGAGGCCAATTGTAAAATGTTGATGCACAATTGATTTATTTCTTGTATTCTCATGTTCTAGAATTTATTTATGAATAAAAATGTTATATTTGATACATAGTTATACAATTGTCAACAGACCTTAGTATGTATTTTGTCGTATTATTGTTTTCGTATTTCTCCGTACATTAGCTATTCGAAGATAACTATGACGGGCTAAAAAGTAATTGTAAATATACTGTTTTCCGTATTGTATAGTACCAAACGATTATTTTGACATTTAAATATAGTCAAACAAGAATATCTTAGACTGGTGAGGGTACGCTGCTATTGTAAGGTTCTGTCAGAAAATATGTAAAACCTACATTGGACATAGAAAATGGCATAAAAAGAGGGCGCTGGTCAGATCATAATTTAGTTTCACTTTCCACCGGGTAAGATATCTTGTCGGTCTATATCGAACAATGTCATTAATGTATTGATAATTCTGTACTAATACTGAAGTAATGACGTGGAAGTACTTATTGCTAAGTATACGCAGTTCGAGATGCATTTCAATGCGAAGCGTTACATAATTATAATCATCCATTGTAAATTATACTAACATTTATCATTTTAGAATTGTATTAGTCGGAAATCTCAATAAAACTATTTTTTTCGTATGTTGAAAGTAAAGATTCTGTTTCCTGTTGGCTGTCTTTTCAATATTACGGCTACGGATTGGTCGATGGATGTGATACGTTGCTAAATTAGAGGTTAAGTCAAAATTAGCGCATAAGGAGTATTTATCATTTAATTAGCTCTAGATAGGCGTTCTTAACGGTTATTCTAAGCACTTCAGAGGAACTAGCACGAAAATTTCCGAGAAAGTATTTGTAACGTCAACGATAAAATTTGTGTAGCGCCTGTGGCGTAAAATACGTAGACAAATACAATTTTTGTCGAATTTACGAATACATTGTCACAAATTTTCGTGCTAGGGTCCCATTTCACATCATTCTCTCGACTTGCCCGTAACAGTTATATTAACGCTGATAGTATTATTCGAATACGCGATCTTTATTTTGTCTAATTTCGGTATTTACTAAAGATTTGCGTAACAATTTCTATTTTACGTTTGGTGTGCATTTTCATTTTAATCTGGAAATTAAATCTGAATTGTAATTGTCACAAAGATTCGTAATCAATAGATTTAAAAAATCATAGCTCTGTGATAACTGTCTATGCAAAATGTTAATTTGAAAGGCCTTTACATTATTAAAGTGTATTAACTATTTTTTTAATATAATTTATGTTGAAATTCAAAATGCAAGTACTTTAATCAGTTATTAACATTCAAGAACTGTTTAATTAGTAACTAAATCTACATAATATTTTGAATACCTTAGACTATGAATTTGAAAGAAAATCGTTCTTTAAATAAATAAAAAAATCTAATGGTATTTGAGTGGACACTCTGAAGGAGTGGATTTGAAGGAATATTGTAAAAAAAGAAAGCTCTACAATTAGGTATAAGATGCCATCAAGGGTGGATCCAGCTTTGGCGCCCGGGGGGGGGGTCACATAGTCGTGGTCAAGTCAAGAGCTTGACCAAATATATAAATATATTTTGCCATGCTCTAGACCAACCAGCTCAGGGGTGGGTCATGACCTCCATGACCCTCCCCATGGATCCGCCGTTGGATGCCATTTACAAACTATAATATCGGCCGGTTTTTGAGTTGTGGGTCTTGTCGGTATACGACGACAAGTCGCGACAGAGAATATTTAATAATTCTGTAAGTTTTAATTTACATGCTAAAAATAGAAGTTGAACATTTAGTTTGACTCAGCAGGCTAATTAAAGTATTTTTAGAAGTTTTTTAGTAATTATATTTAAACCTATTTTATCTTTACTGTTAAATTCAATGATCAGATTGTTTCGTTTTAAATTAACTTTTATGGTTACTTTTTAGTATTGTAAGAATTTGTACAATATTAGTGCACTTTACTTCCTGGTACTGCATTCTTTATGAATTGTTATATAAGATAAAATGAATATTATTTATTAATTCTAATTTCGTATAAATATTCAGTTTAACACAGTGCATTTTTTTTTTCTAATACTTTTCTTGATCGATTTAAGAAATTATTAAGGAAAGATTGTAATAATTTGAATATTTTTAACGCGATGTAAATTTTTCCACTGATTTATTCACACCAAATGAAAAATAGAAATTCTGTTTGTTTATATGATTTTTTTATTTGTTTTAAAGTCAACGTTTTTATATTATTCTTTGTACAAAACTGTGGACATTATTGTTCGAAGTGATACAAAATAATAAATATTGCATTTTAAATTGGTCAAATAGTTCTGTACCGGTAATATCCAATAAAGTGATCAATAAAACGCTTTGTTTTATTTTTTCTATCAAATGCTCTTCGCATTTTCGAGTAATTAAAGTAGGCACATAGACCAATTAATTGATAAATTGAAGTATTTTATTTAGAAAGAACTTGTAAGTAACAGTAACAGTTATAACTTGATTTAATGCTTGAGTTAATTTTAACACTAAATTCTTTTTTTTAATTCTAGTTGGGTTGTATTGTGTTTGAAGTGCGTTACGCCTCATGCTTTCTCTTTTTGTTTCGTTTGCAACCCTTATGCCTGGTTTACACTTGGCCAGTACAGTTGGTCACTAGCGCTCAATAACTGGACTGGCAAGCAACTGGCACAGTGAACACTAAATGGCGCCAATGAGTCCATACAATTTATGGGTGGACGTCGCAACTGTCCAACTGTACTGGCCAAGTGTGAACCGGACATTCCTCCACCACATGCTGGTAACACATCTGTAATCGGTCTGTAATCTGTAGTCGGTAATTGGGGATGGTAATAACGCAGCAAGTCATTTCACGCTAACGTAAACTGTCCTAGTTTGTACACGCACTGAAAAAATAATCGTCTTGCTTCGAAACTCCCAAAAAAAGTTCTATCGCGTCATTTTATTTGACGCACAATTATTGCATAATGGAATTTTTAGGTTATCGCAACTATTGGTTTTTGTTTTATAGTTAAAAACCTTGAAAAAACTTTGTAACAACTTTTTACTCTTGAATGTCTCAAAAATAAATCAAGTTGTCGACTTCAGAACAATTCAATTCGACAGG
>LD688955.1:4959085-4975912 GCA_003118335.3 Papilio memnon | reverse complement strand
CCCGAGCAACAGCTAGTCTATAATAAAATTTTATAAGTTTGATGATCATTGAGATAGAATTTTTTTATGTTAAGTTATAAAGTTGATTAAGTTTTTACATGCAAGAGAAAAAACAATAAAAAAATATGTTGTTTACATGACATCTAATTTTTTTTAAAGATGATTAAGAAATATTAGGGGACGAAGTGGCTATTAGTAGTTGTAATACTAGTAAGGAATGTGTAATACTCACATTTTCATAGGTACCAAGTTCACCAACTCCAAGAATAACTTTTAAGTGAGCATCACCACAAGCTTTTCTCATTTGTGCAACTTCATTGTAAACATCATCCCATTTGCCCGTCAATACTAGACTACGGTCCAACACCACATCAATTTCAGTTGCCCCTTTACTAATGGCAATTGATATCTCCTGCAGTCTACTGACCAATGGGTACAGTCCTGATGGAAAACCTGTTGCAACTAGAAACAAGTATGGTCAAAACTAGTTGTAGTGTCATTAAAGTGGCAACATTAAGTTGTAATAATAACTAATTATGTAATTTTGTATGGCAATTATATGCTGTTTTTAAGATGTTGATCTCCATATTTGAGATAAGCTAGATACTATGTTTAATACATTTAGGCTAGCAGTTTACATATCAAATTCATGATACTGTAGTTGTCAATCTTAGCAGATTAAAACATCACACCAGTAGCAATGCAAAACACAATTCAAGTTATTGCAGGGCATAATAGAATGCGGGGGAGATGCATAGTATAAAATGTTTTACCTGATGCTATTTGTATGGTGTCAGTCAATCCCATCTGTTTAATAATATCATAGGCATCAGGTACTCTTGTAGGGTATACACAAACTGCTGCTGTTCTGAGTTTTTTATTATCAATGCCCAATTTATTTAAAATATCACCTTTTAATGGATTTGCAGCCTATAACAAATTATAATTAAATAATAGGCTCTGAATAATTTATAATTATGTTAATGCTATATATTCAGTTAGTAAGTATAACTGCATGTTGAGTACTAATTATCTTGAAAAAGAAAAAAAACAATAATTGAAAACAGCTAGAACATTTAAAAAGGTGAACCAAAGATATACTACTAACCTTCTGACACAATCTAATGACATTAGACCTGGTATCATCTCCAGATAATGTAGTCAAGTCAATTACAGATATAACTTGCAACAGCCATGGCTTTATTGTTTCATTTTCTACTATGGGATAGTCATTTAATATACATCGAACTTGGTTTTCCAAGGAGTTTTTATTGATATAAACATTGTTTACGAACTCCTCTGGAATAGTCTTCAAAGCTGAAATTGACAAAAATATGTATTCATGTTCAAAAAAAGTGATTAATTCAATATAATCACATATCAAGACAGTTTATACTAAGCTTTATTTATTTCCATACACAAAGACAGTTATAAGGTAATAATTAAAATAGGTTGGACAATGGTGATTTTAGTGTAGTTTTGTCCGATAAGAAATAGAACGTATTTAATTATGAAAAAGATAAAGTAAACTCACGTAACGTTTTATTACAATCTCTGACCATACTTGAAGCTTTAATCTGTATATTCCAGTAATTATTTTATTACGTGTGCGAGACCTTGACGCCCAGAACCTAATGAGAAAAAATATGATTCTTATCAACGCTAAATATGAACAGAACAATTAATTGACGATTATTATATGGTTTTGCAAATCAGTTATCAATTTGTTTATGTTGTTATAACAATATTTGATAGTTCAGTTTTACAGCTATCAGGTGTCAACTGTCTACCAGCTGTCAGATTTATCACTGTCACTGCTGACAATTAGCAATCTGGCTTTGGATCATAGCCTTATTGCCAAAAAAAATAATAATTTAACAATGCTATTTATTTTTTGGAATTCAATAAGATATCATTACAAAATACATGATTATTACTAGGTACTTAAAGAAACTGAAAATGAAGTCCAGTCCATTCTCGACTGTAAAAAAACAATACATTATACAATTGTACATTAATTGTTGGCTTCCGAAGTAATAAAGACAAATTAAATCAATCTTTTTTGAATGGAAGTGATTTCGTGCGATAGACTTCCTTGTTTTTTGAGTTATACTAGTTTAAAGTTATAAAACTTTATTCTTAACAAATAGTTGCTAAAACCGGTACGCAGACCTTTACGCAAATTGGCCGTCAACTAGAACACTAATCAAATGATGAATGTTGCGTTCCGCACGATTTATTGGGATCTCCGATCAGTTTGTTTTTAGGAGATTGCGCTATAAATATTTCAGGAACCCATTTCGAGGGCCGAAGTAAAACTCCGGCTTCGACGCAATGTTTTGGAAGATTTGCAATAAAATTAATCTTACTTAATTCCTGTTTCATTTAGTAATGTGCTATTAGTTCACGTATTGGAGAGCTGCGAGACCGTATCCCTTGTACTACACACTTATTATTTTGTTCAATTCATAAGTTTTGTTAACCGGAAATTTCACGTAAGCTCACAGTGAACGGATCAATATTTCAGCTGAAGGTGAGTTACCTTTATTAGATAGGCTTTTAAGATTATCTCGATTGTCAAAAACATTCATTTCAAACCATTGTCGACAAATATTTCGAAATGATCGCAAATATAACACACATCTATTAGCGGCTAAAATTATCGTTTAGTACGGACGCAATCGAGGTGTTGTACAGAAGTAGTCTTTAAGAATTTCCGCAGCACTTTATAATGCAGATAAAGTTCCTACTTTTCAAGGCACTTATAAAAAATGGTACTAGTTAATTTTTAAGTTTTCGGTAGCCCCGAAGCGTACGTTAGAGTTACACAAAGACACGAAAATAAATTGCGCGATAAAAGTTTTCTTGTGTATTTCTTGCAAAATTTCTTTAAAAGAGTTACCGTCTCTAGGGAGGTACAATGAATACGCCTGCTAAAGTGGCTTCAGGCTCGACGACTATTGTAAAAACATGTCTTTATTCAAAAGCTATTGTATCAACTTTTAGGGCGAGCGTTTCTCTCCTTCTTTTCTATAATACGAGTATAATGCAAAAGTTAATGGACTACCTGCAACTTTTTTAAAGAATAAAAATTTAATGTAAAATTCTATTTGATTACATTTAAGTATTATACTGCTTTACTCAGAGTAGATTAAAGGGCAGTCTTGATATACATTTAAAAAAATGCACCCTTACATTTTAAGATAAATGCTTTTATATTTATGAATGCTTAGCAATAAAGTCTAATTTAATGAACTAACCTGAAACTAAGAAGGAAGAATTAATTAAACGTGACATGATCCGTGAATCTCATTTGACTGAAATTATCGATGGTTCAAAAGTCGAGGATCTCGGAGGTTTGTAAATGAAAAATACCAATTAACATTCAAAGTTCACAAATTATAAGTTTAATTTATACGTTTCGAGTGATAAAGTAGTTATTATAAAAGTTAATTTATAATTTACCTAAAAGGCTTTTGAATGTGAAGATTACTGTGATAATTTTTATCTGACAAATAGTATGGAAAGGTGTCAAAAGATCAGCAGGGTACATATTTAATGACGCGAAATGAGGGCGAGCGGAACTGTGAAAAGATATAGGCATTTTCATTCAGCGCTGAGAGGAGAAGCTATATTACAATCAGCGTAGAAAACCGACTTTTTGTTTTTAATCGTTGAAGGTATTTAACTCATTTTACCTAATTAGTGTCTAATCGCTACTCCTCTGCGTGCATTGCGTAAGAATGGTACGTTTAATTTCCAATTAAATTTTCGTTTTAATTTTTAAATTTCAGATATTTGAGGTTAAGTCTCACGGGCAAGAAAAGAAAAATGATAAGGTACGTATAACTGATTTCTCTGTAGATAGAATTAAGAATACAATTTACGCCCAGATATCTGATGACATGAATTCATTAAGGTAGGTAAGCAATAAAAAAACTATAGAAAAGACGATAAGATATTCGAGAATTCTATGACTTCGTAAAATCACATATATTAAGCCCATAGTCAATCAAAGGGGCACGTAAATGTTATGTAAGTTATAAGTAATGTTAGTTGTACGGTTTTGCACGTGTCTTGTTGTGCTTGTTGGCTTATGTCACGATGCATGCTGTCGTGACTCGGTTAATAATTCAATAACAGCTTTCGTTCAGTCTATCCTTCAAGCGAATTTGCATTATTTATGTTTTGCTACGTTACTATTTTTAAACATGATTTTTTACATGTTAATGCTGTTTTAATATACATGTGTTGCATTTTTAAACACAACATATTATAAAATGTATAATATATTATAGTAAAATAAAGCAGAGTAAACAAAAAGAAATTAATGATGCCTTTAAAAGTAACCCGTTGTTAAAGTAACCAATGTTATTTCCATCGATATCGATAAATTAATAATGCATTAACATCAGATAGTTAAACAACGAAGTGAAGAAAGCCCGCCAACTCGTTAATCACATCCAACTTTGAAACATAACTTCGCCAAGCTTGTGCAAACTTTATCATACTTAGGTAATAATTAATGACATTATACGGTTTTCTTACAATGTACTTAATAAGATATGCAATTAAATTATTAATTATCATCTAAATGTTTTAATTAAGTGTAATTGCTATTTTAAAATGTTGAAAATTGTATAATCTATAAATGTTCTAAAGTTCGCAAAGTTTAAGTTGGCGGTTTTTATTCCGGCCATTCAAAGGTTAATTTTCCTTAATTAAGTTACTTCATGATAATTAAGACATTTCAAAAATTTTAACTACAAGTAATAGTAAAATGTTTTTCCTTTGAATAGTCGCTTTACATTAATTTGTATTCACAATATATTTGTGCGCGTTCGTGACTTGATTGCTGTAACCGCACCGCGGAGTAAATTTTACTTTTTCTTTTTCACGATACGTTTGAGTAATCAACATTCAATACGTGCTATTTCAACGTTAAATCACTAAGCGTAAGTCGTATTGAATATACGGGATTATGAGTTACATTTATAAAACACTTTTTACATTTTTAGTGAACTGAAAGTCAAATTATAAGTTAAAATTATACAATTTTTGTTTATTACTAGTCCTGTTATCATCTACAGAAATAGTTCTTTTTTGTAGTCCGACTAGCTTTCAGAAACTGGCTATATATTACCTATCTTATGCTATATCTCGTAAAATTGCACTTTAAACCATGATGTGCAAATTAGACTCAAACCTCCACCTACTTCAAAGTTTCTCGCCCCGGTGAAAGTTTTCATGAATATTATAAAGTTGTAAGAGGTTCTTTGTGTTCGTTACTAGAAGAAAATATGACGCGCGTAAAAATGTTTTAAAACACAATGAAGCCTTTTACGATTGGATTTCAAAGAAGATATATAATTTTATAAAAAAGAATTCATTAAAAGTTTTCAAAGGTCGTCGGAAGTTGTTGCTGGTTCGACAACGCGAAAGACACAACGGACGGGTCAATTTTGTTAGCGAACGGCGCCGCTTTGAATTACGGTTTACTACCGGTATACTTGCTTGCCTGATGCCCTCCTCACCGCCTGCAGCTGCCTGGTCACTGTCAGTGTCAATCGAGTCAATTCTAGTTCTGCCAAGTCTATAGGAGCCAGCGATGCTGCCTGGAGATGCACCCGCGTGCACTGTTATTGTTTCAAACGCGAAACCGTAATTCAAAGCGACCCAGTTCGCTAACAAAATTGACACGTCCGTTGTGTCTTTTGCGTTGTCGAACAAGCAACAACTACCGACGACCTTGGAAAACTTTAAAAAAAATCTTTATTTTCTTCTTTGAAATCCAATCGGAAAAGGCATCGCTGTGTCGTAATATGTTTTAATAATATGATAGTGGCCTGGTTGTTGTTTTTAATAAAACAAATGAATAACTTCGAACCATTTTCCCAATTTTTGTTTTAGCAATATCCTTTATGTTTAAAACGGCTAGTTTGCAATGCGTTATTTGTCTGTTATGCTTTTGTATCTATAGAGTAAATAGCAATCCAACAAAAGCTTCGACTGTCCAATTTGGCATTTTGTGTTCCCGTTCGTTAGTCGGATTAAAAAACCGTGACAGCGTTGAATGGCTGAAATTTACGTCACTTCGTAATTAAACAGGTTTTCTTTGTCACTAGTTGCCATTTAAACTCAACGAATTGTGGTTGAGCGAGCTATGGTATTTAACAAGTTGTGTTGTTTTTTTTAACGATAACCTGCCATTAACAGTGTGTACATTTCCATACGTAAAAAAAAAGTTTCATTGCAGTTAATTCGTTTATGGTAGGATGATAGGACATATCCACAACAGTGTGACATAATTCTCTAGTTGGTCATCTCTTTGTTAATATATATTTTTTAGCAAACGCAGATACTTCCTGAAAAGGAGTTTTTATTATTCGGCTCACGTTGCTTTTAGTGAATAGGATTGTTCAACAGCCGCTGTTGTAGCCAAATGTGTTCCAGTTAGATGTTCCCATTTATTATTTTGAATTGCTAAAATTGTTGTTTATTGTTTATATATTGCCTAAATTACTAATAGGACATATTTTTGATTTAACAATAGAAAAAGAGTATAAATAGTACATAGAAACTTGTTCTAAAATGAACAAAATAACAAAAAAATCTTGTCTTTGACCTTTTGCGTTATTCAATATTTTCATTACAATACGTAGGATATAATTGCTTTTCTTTTCTGTCTAGATTTTGAAATTTTATGAATATTGCTTTTAGCACGAGTATTCAAAACATTTCTTTGAAATACTGCATGGATGAGAGCGTTGTTAACAATGAAAATTCTATGCACTCATTTTGCAAGCCGGGTACAATATCTACAAGGAATTTACGAGTATGTCGTGTGATCGTACATGACTGGTATGCTATGAATTTGTTTACTTACATTAAGTGCTTTGCTTAACTTTTCCATAAAAAAATTCTTAATTTTTTTTTATAAAAGGCAGCAGCGACAAATCGACGTTGTTGACAGCTCATGTGTTTGTTACCAGACGGTGTATTAAAATGGGGGTTTGGAAAGCGGATATTGAGGGAATAAAAAAGAAAGGAGAATGATTTTTTAGTTATTTAGTGATAACATAAAGTTTAGGAGAGATTCTAAACTCGATTCTCAATTTACGCAAAGAATGTACTATTTACAAGTTTCAATGTAGTTTTTATGTACAGTTTGTAGTCGTCACCTACAATATTTTGGCTTATCTTAACACTTCTTTGATGCTCTTTTATTTCTTTCCATATCACGTGCGACACTTTGAACTAAATGGCCACTTAAAAGGTAACTGCGTCATAAAACCTCCGTTTATATGCCCAAATCTTGTAACTAGTTTTCACTTGAGAAATATAGCGATATCATACGTTTCTCTTTAGTTTAAATTTTGCTGTTAGGTATTATATTTTAACATGACTAAACTAAAACTAATTTTATTGACAAATAATCGTATTTGTGGCCGTGAACCATGTTTTTAATTCAAACTACAACATTGAAAATTGATAAATTATAACCTAAAATATATACATAATTCAAATTTATCTCTAAACTAAGCAATTTACAAACAGACTCGTATATTGCTTACAACATGTTCCCAGCAAATTGTTCGGAACATTTAATAGGACTATCTCAACGAATATTAATAATAAAGTTAGCAGCAATACATGTTTATCTAACAAGTTTGCGTTCTAATTAAGGTTTTGAACGCTCTTTGGTGCGTAGCATTTGTGTTTAGAATTGTACGTGGGTACATGTCATATTATTTAGGTTATTATAGGAACGTGTTATAAAATCAAAGGCGTATATAGACATCTCTACCTGGCTATTTAAAAGTACATATGAGTATCAGAATAACACCTAAATTTCAATATCGAAGATATTTTTGTTTGGTATCTAAAATGTTTTGAAAGCTAAAACCACTCGTATTTATTGTTATGAATATAAATGTCTTCAAATTCATTGAATACACGATAGACGACTTAACATTAATAATTCTAAATGTTAAGTCAAATCAATGTAACTACAGTGTGAATAACACGAATCGTCAATCGGCAGCTACCAAATTATTCTGTAACAAATTAAATACTCGAGCTTTAGATACGTTAGTAAGTGAAAACCGATATTTGTACTGAAACGGAAATGACTACTGTTATTCTGGTCCATTGCAACAGCGTAGTTGTTATGGTATAGAAACTTTGGTACATCTTTTGTTATCTATTTCCTAACAGCCAACAGCTATTCGCCCGATTTTGGCAAACGGGCAATCTTCCAAGATGTGGTAATTTTAATAGCACTATAAACTATTTCGGTACCGATAATACTTGCAGCTTGACAAGAAGCAATCTTTTTATATGCCATATAAATACTTAGGGCATTTTCAATGTTGTTATTATTTAAAGGCGTTATTAGAGATACCATATAATTTTATTCTTAAAATATATTACTTTGTGATTTTACAAACAAGTTAAACGATTAACCTTTTAATTTTCCTTTACAAATACCGGCAAGGGAGAGCGCTCAACTGATGCGTAAGGACTCCACGATAATAAATCTCTGGGAGGAAAATTTTGAGGTTTACTATTTTTACGCTCCAATTCATTCATTTAAGCTTTACTTTGCCAAATTTAACCAATGGAATTAAGTTAGGGCCATGTTAATAATAGAATCGCTTTACACTCGATCTTTATTTTACTTATTTTTAAATGCGCATGCATATTTTAGTAACAAATTTGATAAACAACAATAACATTTTGTTTAGATTGACTCTTTTAATGTCGCAGTTTCCTAAATTTACCTCGATATTTTCGCCTTCACCATACTTACCAACACGACACACAGTTTTGCAACAAAAATTGCGCAAATTAAATAAGTTTTCCTATCTTCCGTCTTGTCAGTCTACGTTATTCTCGTATAAGAGAAACATCTGAACTTGGATGCGTATCAAAGAAATATTAACGAGACGGCGTTGTACTAACTTTTATAATGCCTGTATCATAAACTATCATGTATTATACTTCTGTGCTTTTTATGCATGACTATTTAATTCTATGGTGGAAAAGTTTTTTGTTCAACGATGTTTTATTCGACCGATTTATTTTACTCGTGTTTAAATATTTTATTACCAAACTGCTTTCATTAAAATAGACAATAGAACTTCGATGTCTAAAAAATGATTCATTGTTTGTAGCACTGGGTTATTTCCTTCGGGAATAAAATTTATTTAAAGAATATAAAGTAGCTTGGAATTAATAATTTTAGTGTAACTATCCGGCGTTTGTGTATTATAATTCCGGCTTGGATTATAATTTTTGGAGTCATTAGAAATATATTTCTAATACTCTGTATTAAAATAGAAATCATACGCAAAATGAAAAGCGTGGTACATCACTAAGATAAGAATTGAATTGGTTCCTGTGATGTTATTGACATAAATAAATAATGGGTCCCATTTTTCACGTTCAGTAGCCTCAAAATGGAATGGCGTAGAATGATCTATTAGGGTATTTTTAGATTTACGGTAATTCAAGTCCTCGCAGGGTACTAAAACTCAATGGAGGTAAAGTAACACATTGATATTTTTGATATCGAGACAGTTCATACTTCGCGTTTTAAGTATTGATATAAAGTCGAGTTTTTATGTTTATTTGGTGTCAGAATTCTATATTAATTCTTAAGGTAACGGTTTCCCACTCTCCAAAAAGAAAAAAATCTCGCATACACATCTGCTGGTATAAAAAGATTCGCTTTGAAGTAAGGTAAAAGTAATGTATTAGCATATTTTATTTATGCTCCCCGCACATTCCATGCCTGTAGGTCATATCTGTTGAGATTTCTTATCTCTTTTTCTGAAGGATTTCTTTTGACTCTGCCTTGAATACGAAACTATGCAGTGTTTTATACTTCGAACACTATTACGTGATATTACCCTACTGAAATCCGATTTTCTGTGTTACATATACTCTCCATCCACTGCACCATAGACTAATTAAAAACTAGACATTTTTATAATTGTAAGTAGAAATACGTTACGGAAAGCAAATGGTCCTTTAACATAAAAAGAAGTTGTAAGAATAACAATTAAACTTTATTTGCTCCCTTGAACAAATGCAATATACATTAGCGAGAAACTTCTTACTTTTATGTAGTTTTCGTTTCACTTAAACAACATCACGTTAGGAGAGTGTATTGTATTTTATTTGAAACTTTTATATCATACCAATCTTGTTTTTTAATTAAAATTATCGATGTAAAATCTCAATTCTACGTATATAATTAATTTGAAAATAGATTATCTTCCATATTTTTTCATCCGAAATTGTGAGTTTCAATTGTTTTTAGGCAGACAGAACGCTTTACCCCTACACTAAATGTATTGTGCTACTGCTACACGGACCCCCATTTAGTAGACACTTTCGCCTCCCAGACGAGTGTGGGCCTACCCTATTCACAAATTTCTTTCATTCAAGACAAGCTTTATTGTAAGAATTTCATTGTTATTGTTCACTATAGATTTATGTTATGATTTTACATACGATAGTAATAATATTGAAGCTAGATTTTTTTAACATTATTTAGATAAGCATGGATAGGAACAGCTGTACAAATTTCATAAAAATATGAGACACTAGTCTCATATCAGAAAAATAAACTGTAGTACGAAAAAAGGCACAATTCCATAAAGTAAAGCTTTATGGAATTGTGCCTTTTGCAGGAAGTTTTACCTTTGCGTTGTCAAACAATCTACCTTCAGTGTCCTTAATAAATGACTGACCTCTACCATAAAGCCAACGCATTTGCTAATTCTTAGGTGTTGAAGATATCTACGTGAGATCACTTTAAATTATACCCCCTGCCACTTTCTAAAAGAAACGCGTATCTTAAAAATAGTAAATTACAAGTTTCTCGTTTCTTGTTAACCAGAAAGAAAATTTCGATGTCACGTTTTCATGTTGATTTAACAAAGAACTTTATGTCTCGTAAGTACAATTTGTACAATTTGCAAACGTATGCAGGTCGGCCGCATTAGGTATGAATAATGTAAATCCCAACGCACGTCTAATCGCGAATTTCAGTAATGCTTTGTCATATAATTTTCCATTCTACATTATTGTAAATTGCGCTGGAATGTTCGCCAGTTTATAAACCCATTATCAATTATTTTATAATATTAATCTACACTTACAATTATTTTAACTGTTTTATGGCCGGTTTCCCAGCTACTTTTAACCATTTAGTTTCCGTACTACGTAACTTGAGTTTTACTCGTTTGAAACTTAGTTCAACCTCACAATAATGAATCAGTAGGTAATGAAATAAATAGTAACTTCGGCAACCCATAAATTAGTTTTCTGTATGTCTAAATTAGTTGAAATAATCTGAGTGCACGGAGCACTAATTTAGAAATGAGAAACTCCATTGTAACTAGATTTTGGTTTTATCTTTTAATAATTAAAATCTTTGGATTTTCCTGCAATCTCCTTAAATTCTACTTTAATATACCCAAGGCAACAATTTAGTTAGAAATCATATAAGAAAAAAATGAATTATAAAAAAGTTAGGTGACTTTAGTATAATTTAATTAAAATAAATACCAAGAGTGAAATACCTCGGAATAGTTGATGAGATCAAACACGTGGGACAAAAGACACTACAACCACATACATGACTGCATTAACTTTGTGTTAAGTTTACAAAGTACAAAGTGATAGTTAAAAGCTATTTAAAATAACTGCTTTGAACTACATATTATGAGAGTCTTTCAATTCTACTCAATGTAAATCGTGAGCAAGACAGCTATTTAAATGGCATGGTAGAATTGAAACATTAGGAAAAATTCTGTAATCCGGTAGTGTGTTCTATATTATTGATACTTTAATTAGTACAGTTTCTTTTTTAATGACTGTTTTTTTCGTATGGACTTTTAGTCGTGTCATTCGTCGCTTATCTTTCTTATTCAATAAAATAATGTGAATGTACAGCATTCAAAGACACAACAAAACGGTTCGCAAAAATATTAATATTGGACATCGTCGAATCCAATATTTTGTGACTTGTATTTTATTCCTTTGATATATTGTGTTTCCCAAAATTTATACTCATTTTATATTCGCTCGTAAAATTGGATGATATTACAAAGTTATTTAGTAAATTCAAGTCGTATTTTGTTGATATTCATTTCTTATTTTCCTCTTTTTTATCATATACAAACACTAGCTGTTCCTGTGCGGCTTCATCCGTGTAAAAACTTTATTTCGTTGTTTACCTACATATGTCAAATTATCAATTGCAAATGTCAAAATGACATGACATGATGACAAACCATGGCAATCTTGCTTCCATGATGTTGGCAGCAATTTATGGTCTCTTACCCACATTAGGGTTTTTATTCAAAATATTTATCCCTAAGTTTGATGGGGTAAAAATATATAGCCTAAAGCGTGATGTAAGTGTAGGGCTTTTTATTTAAAAAAGAATTATTCAAAATTACGTTGTAATTGTTGACATCTTAGGCAACAAAGAAGTGTGTGTTTACGCTTTATTATATTAGTATAGATAAATATAACTTAAAGTTTAATTTAGTAAAAACTAAAGTATATTGCTATAATATTTGCTAAGGCGGTATAATAGAACGTAGTTTTAATATTATTTTTGTGTCAAATAAAATATATTCGCAAAGAATCTGTAGAGCAATAAAAATCAACTTATATAATAACTTAGAAACTTTGTTAAGTCAAGTTACGAGTATCATATCACAGGCGTTGGAAAAGTTATATAACTTCCGTTTCCCCTTGTTAATACTTATTATATGATAATCTACTTTGTGATAAGCAACGATGATGAGTAAATATATGATAATAATGAATAAATAAGCATTTATTTCTTTTAAGCTGATTGCACACATCGAGTAAATATATTATTAGGAGTACAAATAAGTGTCTTCCGTTTTATTGTATATGGCGCGGCACAGAGTTTCGATTAGCTTTCGCAGATGATAACCGGCTTAAAAAATAGTTTGGACATTCATGAACACAGTGGAAAATGTCAAAATTTGAGCCAAGTAAGCGTCATTTGCGGGAAATATTATTACTTCTTTAATTTAAAGAAATCTGCTGCTGAGGCGCATCAATTGCTCGTAGAAGAATATGGTGAGGGTGCTTTGAGTAAGAGAACGTGTCGAGAGTGGTTTCAAAAGTTTAATACGGTCACGGTTTCAAGGCCAAAAATTTACGAGGATGCAGAATTGGAGGAATTATTGGAGGAAGATTCATCTCAAACACAAAAAGAACTTATATTGGTTGACTTCACACATATCTTTGAATTTCTTCGCACATATGTGCAGGTTGTATCACGATGTTTTCCTTTACCGTAAGAACATCGGGTAAATTATGTACATATGAAATTCGAACAATCGAAAATCACATTGGTATATGGCGGGAATCGAACCCAAGATCTGTAGATTACAAGTCAAGTGCTTAAACCACTAAGCCACCGACGCTCCTATGATGTAATCCATTAAAATTTTGTTAGGCGTTTTTGTATTCAGTGCTCTCTCTGTCATAAATATTCATGAAAAGTAAATTAACATAACAAAATGACATATATTATAAATCTTGTAAAATTATTAAGTAAGGCACTGTTTCTGGGTTTGCTACAAAAAAAAAATAGTCGATACGATTTTTCCTTTGCTCACAAATGCTATTATGGTTGTTTCTATTGTTTCTTTAATTGATTCCTCGTAATTTTTAATAAATAATGTATTTTGTTTAGTTTATGACAGGAACAAGTTTTATCACTACAATATAAAAATACATTTTTCCACAGAGTCGTTGAATTTAATTATACCAACATTTCTAAATTCCGAAGCTGAAGAGAGTAATTTATTTGGCGAAGTTAGGAACTACTGTAACGGAAAGAAAAACCACGCTTTGGCAACTTGTTCACAATTTCTCAAGTGATTCATAGCCTTGGATTTATTTCTTGCGATAAATGAAATGGCTCTTATCTTGCTTTTATTTTTCTTCGTCTTACAAGAAAATGTTTAATTAAAAACTTCTACTTGATTACAATAATAATCTACTATGAAGCGCAAGAACATAACGTAGAAATGTAATTTTCAATGGATCTTGTCACTACGATCAAGATTGCGGCAGCGTTAGAGTAGTGAGATATGAATTGCATCGTCGAAATATTTCTAACTCATTGACTTTATTTTACATAAGGGATTTTCCTTTTTTTTCTTAATTTTTTATTTCCTAGTTCAGTTAAAAACCTCGGTAACCGTCCTATAATTTTAAAGTGCTTCTATCCAATTCTTTACTTTTTAAAGTATAATAAGAGTAGCGTATGTCTGCTCATATACATCACCGAGAAGTCTATCCTTGAGGGATGACAAAGTCTTACTTTATGGTACATTAAATTAGGCTTTATGTTTTTTTTTAATATTTACCAACACGTCTTTGTACCGTAAATTCTAATCAATTTCCATATTAAGGATATTCTTGAAATATTATAATACGTCTTGATGAGGCGTGAAAAGGTACGTAATGCATTGTAAATAGAATATGCCTTTTATTATTCTCCGAGTATGTTACGTGTTGCTTGAATACTTAAATGATACGTGGAGCCGTGTGATGAGATTTGTGCCCTTCACGTGAACTCCGCCTTTTCACACGTTAAATATTCGCTCGTGTGTATAAAACTCGAGCCTTTATTAAATTTGGTTTCAGAATACGTAGAATTTTATACCAATAACTAACCTTATTAGGGACGGGGAAGAGTCTTGTTTTATTCATAATGTTTGTATGAAAAATCAAGATGGACGAATAAATGTTTATAACCACATACCTAGATCCAAATTGTAAATTGACTGAACAAAGCTAAATGATAACGATATAGAATAGCGTATAAATAGGCTAAAATATATTCTAGATCGATACATTTTTAATTTGTCACGTAATCTATACTAATATAATAAAGCGTAAACACCCACTTCTTTGTGGCGTAAGATCTCAGCAATTACAGCATATTTTTGAATAATTCTTTCTTTTTTTAATAAAAAGCCCTACAATTACGTCACGCTTTAGGCTTAATATTTTAACGCTATTAAATTTAGGGGGTAAATAAATTGAAAAACCCCTAATGTGAGATTGAGACCATAAGCTGCCAACATCAAGGAAAAAAGATTGTCATGGTTTGTCATCACGTCATGTCAATTTGACATTTGCAATTGAGAACTTTTTATAATTTCACGCGGATGAAGCCGCAAGGGAACAGCTAGTTATTTAATAATAGCACAACATAAATAGTTTTTTATTTATGCCAGACGAAGTCAAAGGTAACAATTAGTTTTCAATATATTTAAGGTATGTGTGAAAAGGCTAAGATAATATGATATTGCGGCAGACGAGGGCGTATCCTAAACGTGATTAATGTTCCCGTACATCGTCGGTCTTTGCGTCCCACGGGTATTAACCCAATTAATAGACCTGCGTGTGTTTTTGCTTAGATCGTAACACATAGTAGCTATCGAAGCACCTAATAGCATTGTGGTTAAACTCCTGACTTTTAATACAAGGAAAAAATTGTGGTTTGCGAGAATCAAAGATTGACTAAAATTTTTTGTATAGCAAAGTACAAATCGTAAAAAGCATTTTAAAAATGATTTAAACTGTAATCACAACAAATGGCTTAAGTTCTTGTTTCACTGACGTATGATGACGGTAATAAATTGTCACGATTTTCACGGTTTACTGACTTCACGCTTGGATTCATTCATTTAAATGCTCTCCGGGTCACACCCGTGAAGCTATGCGACTCAATGAATTCCTAAGGTCACGATTTAATATTAAACGTTTGATTGAAAGAAAAATCATTGACTGATTTAATATGAATGTAAGTTTGTTCTTTGAAGTTGTTAAGTAATATGGTTAAGTAATAAATGGGGATTTTAGTAGTATGTCCAGTACCAGAAGTATAAAGATGTAGGAATTTTCATCCGTTCAAAGGTTTATAAAAAAAATCAATTTTATATCAGCACTAGCTGTTCGCGTGCGGCTTCATCCGCGTGATATTATAAAAACTTTATTTTATTGTTTACATTTGTGACATTCTCAATTGCAAATGTCAAATGCACAAATGACAACGATGACAATTTTGTTTCCTTGATGTTGGCAGCAACTTATGGTCTCTTTCCCACATTGGGGTTTTTATCCAAAATATTTACCCCCAAAGTTTAATGGCGTGAAAATATATAGCCTAAAGTGTGACGTAACTGTAGGGATTTTTATTGAAAAAAGAATTATTCGAAAATATGCTGTGATTGCTGACATCTTAGGCAACAAAGAAGTGTGTGTTTACGCTCTATTATATTAAAAGTGTTAGAATTTATGAAATGTACGTATGACAGAAAAAGAGTTTTCATATTATTTACAGTATGTCCCTTAACGCTGTAATAAATGAGATTAAGTTGACAATAAAAGTGAATAAAGAAATGGCGGCCTCGCACCGAGTACCTGAGCTGAAAATGTAATGGGATATTATACGCCTCCTGATGCAATAATGTCCTGTTTACCTTGTATGTACTATTTGTTCTATGTGTACTTGTATATTATGCGTACGTTATTACTATATTTCCCATATAGTATGAATCTTTTAACTTTCCTATCGTTTAGATAATGTTTTGTTCTAATTAGTGGTACATTTTTTTAAATAATATCACCGTAACCGTTTAACAATTGGCGTTATAATACTTGGAAGTTCTTAAATACAATGTTTTTGACAACTGAGACCAAATTTCTACCAGACCATAAATATAAATGTATTGCAAGTCTTTAAAAATA
>LD688955.1:4911700-4928152 GCA_003118335.3 Papilio memnon | reverse complement strand
TGGATAAAAACCCTAATGTGGAAAAGAGACCATAAGTTGCTGCCAACATCAAGGAATTTGACAAATATAAACAATAAAATAAAGATTTTATAATTACACGCGGATGAAGCCGCAAGGGAACAGCTAGTAAATAATAAATGTTAAAAGAAATACCGTAGATAATAAACTTATTTTACTTTAATTAAAGGAATTATCTTCAAAGAAATGAAGTAAATCCATTATAATACTTCATGTAACAAATTTAGTTTGTAACAATAGCGCGGAATAGTGCGGAGTAGAGGTGTTTACATGGCGCGTCGCTTTCGGTTGTTTGCTTCGCTTTGTCTGCAACATTTCTGTGTCATTAATCAAAAACTTTCTGGTGCAACGGCCACACAGAAACATTGCCAATATTACTGACTGAAACAAAAGCATCGCACTCGCTTTACACACTACTACAAATTACCGTACTTTACGCTCATACAACTGACAATTTTTTACAGAAATTACGCTTAAAAATATCGTTTGTTTTTCTTTCCAATTATAATGACAGCTTTAGTAAGTCGGAAACACTTTTTTTACGATTTCAGAATTCCATTTTGCACGATTGTTATATTCGGGTGCTCTTAATAGCGCAAGTTTAAAATTTTTTGTATTGGTTGTCATTCCGTCTCGTTCATTTGGTGAGCCAAGAATCTTTGGTAAATAACTTTCAAATATGTCACTGCTACTCGCCGTCAGACTTTTCCGGAAGAAGCCGGATTTCCTTCGGCTATCGTATCTTGGCTGGTCGAAATCTGACATGGTCGCTTGTTCTGAAGGAAAAATCAGTAGTAAATGTCCTTTTGCTAAGTAAATAGACCGTCAATAATTTTGGAAACTTCTCAATTGTGTCAATACAATCCAAAAATAGCACATTACTTCTGTTAAGCCTATCTTAAACTAAGATTTTGTATTTCAAAACGGAGCTTTTCTTCAAAAAGGTAACATACAATAAACTTCAATTTTCTGATATTTGTTAGTGTTTCTTCTATTTTATTTGTACTTTTCTTAGTCTTTGTTGAAATGAGATTTTCCAATAAAATAGGTTTAATGTACCACAAAGTAAAGTGAACTTTATTAAGCACACAATTCGTACTTAAAATAAATTTTTCTAAATCAAATTGATAATAAATATTTCCAACAAATCTATGAAAGTCTATCAAGACATCGTATCATTCGTCGATGTAAATTAATTAAAGAAAAAATATAATATAATCAAAATCTAATTGTCGAATGAAAGAAAAAGTTTACGATGTTCATTTGAGTATAACGATAAAGTTAGATGGCGAATGTCCAAAGATAACAAGCGCAGGCAAAACTCATTTAACTTGAAGATCTGATTTCTGACTGTAGCTTAATTTATAACATCTAAGCTATTCAATTTATTGAAAGCCTTAACCTAAATTAATTATTGCGATATTTAGTTTCATCATTAACCTAATATATTAAAAGGTTAATTTGACATTAGCAAGTCAAGGCTATGTACTGTGTTTGTATGTTGTATTTACAAAAGTTACGTCGAACAAAAAATAAATGGCTTAGGGTGTTGTTGTCTTGGTTATAGTACATGGTTCAGTAAAAGATAAATATTTTATCGTAGTTTCCCTCCACAAAGTCATCACATCCAGAATGTTCATTACTTCTTTTGTAGGTACTTGTAGAAATATTTTCTTATCAGCTTTATTTCATCTCATAAATACTACTCACTAATATTATTGGGTGCTTTAAATTTGCGGTCGACGGATCAGTAAATGAGCACTAACGAACGCTCCTTAATTTCCGGATCACTGTGATATCCCACGTTCGTGCCCGATTTCGAATCGAGACATGTGAACGTAAGCATTGTGTAAATGAGCCGTCGATAAATCATTTTTATATGTTTCAACCAGAAGTAAATTTAATATAAAACTAGTCAATTAAAACAAGTGTGTTCAAAAATTTGTCTCTATCGCTTACTACGTTATCTCATGTTATCTTTTCCAGACTCTACACAATAGCTTTAATGCAATTCAACAACTGTCCCTTTTAAAAATGGTATTCAGCATTGCAATTGTGCTATACGTACTGTAAGACTACGTTCGTCATAGTGCGCCGCACAGAAGAACTGTTAACTAGAGCGCAAAAGGCGAGTTGCAAAGGCCACTTCGCTAACCACAAAGTGACTCCTAACACGACTTCATATTCACATGTTTGAAAAAACGTTTATATTTTCTTGATCTTAGTTAAACTACGAGTAATTAACTAGATGGACTTTGACATCGCATTTCAGAAAAGATTTTTAGAAATAGTTTCGAAGTCTGTGCTTTCTAAATATATTTCTTATTTTTAGTGAAGTTATAGAAATAGTGTACTTAAAGAGCACACGAATACTAATAGCGGAATGCAAACAAAAGGGAGAGTGTTATTATATATTTTTATCAAACAAAATTTACGTTACCTACCTAACTTGATGAACAGGTACACTTTAATACCTAACGACGTTATTGAACTCATTTCAAAGTGCGATTAAAAATCCAATTTTGGAAATAGAATTTAAATTTTTTAAAAGACAAAAGGAAATTCAAGAAGAGAATAGTTCACGGAGCACTTTGCATTCTTTTGCATTTTAAGAGTTTCTGCTGAGAGAATGTGCGCATTAGCCTTACATAGATAAGGCACGATCACTTCAGAATAAGCCGTATCCGTAACGCTTTTTTTCTTTTCGTGAATCCACGCCTGTAAGAGATTTTTGTTATACTTTTTTTGTTGTAAAACCTCTAAGGGCACGGGAATTCTCGGATGGGTTTAAGGTATAAGTAAAGCTAACATCTCAAACATAATTTACGCATTATTCCTAAACGAAATTTGACAAAAAACCTTTTTAAACAAGTGAAAGAACGATAGTTATTGACTACACTACGTTGAACGTCATTCAATACTTAAAATGTGTGTACTCTTTTTCACCAAAAGTAGCTACAAGCGAACAGCAATCTGTATTGAATTAATTCACAAAAGTTTCGGTGTATCCGAACGTCGACGGCGCGATGTTCAATTTACAGAACAATATAAAAGTTGGATGGCGGATGGCCAAAGATAACAAGAAGTGGCAAAACTCGTTTAAGTTTTAGATCTCAGGTCTGACGTTGATCTCGAGTGGTAAGTAGCCTTGCCTATATAATTTACCAACCAATATATACACTTCGGGTTTGAATACAAACGACATTACAAAGTCCCCTTAGATTTTCAAGTTAAAAAATGCATTTCCATTTATTACCCATATTCAACATTATGTGCGCGTAAATTAGTCATTTGCAAATTTACTGAAAAAAAAGATTGAGGTTAAATGAATATTTATTCTGGTTGTATAAAGTCATACATGGAGATATAAATTTTAATAGCTTGTAACAGTTTTGCTCCAAACATATGAAGTAAATAAAATTAAAGCATTTACTCGGCAATGGCGCAGTTTATTTCACGCTCGACTGCGCAGTCAAATCTTTAATCATAAAGCCGCTTCAAAATTCACGAGCTTTAATGCAGGGTTCGCTCATGTTCGAATGTCGCAGTAATTGTGTTACTTCAAGGTTCAAAGTTGATTTATGTATACTTTGCTCAATTTAGTTTCAAAGTATTTACTTCAAATATCAGATAGTTAAAGCATAAAATTGTAGCACCCAACTTATTCAAAATTGATTATTTCCCTGATTCACTAAAGTGAATGTAAATCGTACAATGTTTCTTTCTAGGCTTTTAGTCCATTTACAAGTTAAACAATGACTGGCTCTTATTATTCGAGTTAGTTTTAGCCTAACACGTTTCCTTTTTGTAGGTTCTGCTGGCTAGCAATTTTGTATTGAATTCAAGAATCAATTTTAATAGCACAGTAAATTATTTATAGTTTTATACGCTGTATTTATAAATGTATGAATAATGAAAATAGTTGATACAACGCAAATTCCATTAAGCAATTCTTGAACCGAAATAGCATTCTAAATACAGTTATATTTGTCAATCATACTAATATTATAAAAGCGAAAGTTTAGATGGATGGATGTTTGTTAGAGTTTGTAGCCTAAACGGTTGAACGGATTTCGATAAAATTTGCTACAGATGTAGAGGATAGTCTAGAAGAACACATAGGCTGCTCACTTTTGTTTTTATTTAATTCCACACGGACGGAGTCGCGGGCGAAAGCTAGTAATTCTATATAACAATGTCTAGAACCTAGTCTTTGTTTTATGATTAAGAATCCATTTATTACCCAGTTCACAGTTTAATTCTATTACCACGGTAACGCATAGATTTATAGAGATCAAATGGCACCCTGTTTGCAACGTCATACATATTTATCCACAAATCTGTTGTGTAAATTTACATAGCTTGCAATTCGAATACGTATCGAGGTATTTGCGAAATACGTTTGAGGATAAATGCATACTAGTACTAAAATACAAAATAACGTTTGGTTTTCTTCAAAATTATACTTTTAGTTAAGTCTTTTTTTAGATCACAACTGTTATTATTAATTATACTTTCTAATCACTTGATACACAGTTTTATAAGAGAAATGTACACCAAATCTATTTGAAAATAAAACGTTGCTATTACGAAAATGTGAGTAAAGTGGAGGGACTACAAATCTTTCAAACCGTCAATCAATCGAACCGATTCGATGTGTTCGATGAGGGTTCACGTTTCTGCAGAATTTCCACTTGAAATAACGGCTTGGAGTTATATTGTTTTACGCACTCACGCATAATTATATGAGAATTGAGTCCGTTGACGTCAGAGCAGCGTGCTTTTACAGTTTACAAATGTAACTTGAAAACTAAAGGCAAATTAACATGAATAGAGTGGACGATATAATTTTATTGATTTTTTATGTTCATTTTTATTTAATAAATTAAAGATACCCGAAGTGTTTTGTTATGGATCAATGAATTTCATTTAAATAAAGGTAAATAACGATTTTATAATTGTATAATATTGCTTACTGTGTCTAAAATTTACTATATGGCGTGAAGTTTGATTCATTATGCAGTGGCACGTTACAAACTCTAGACAGTATTAAATCATAAGTTTCTAAGTCATGTCAAGAATTTAAATACTAAAGAAGTAAAATATGTTAATATAAGTCGAACAAAATTATGCGAAATGTTGTGAAAAAAATACGGTCTTTGCGTACTGGCAATCGTAATTAATTTCTTGAAAAATACGTGTAATTTTGCTGAAGAGTTAATTGTTTATAACATGAAAAGTAATATTAGGTTTCACATTTTCATTACGTCAAAGAAGTAAAAGGTTATTCATTTTACTAAGCCTGAATAACGATTGACGAGATCTCTCTAATATTCGGAGAATAGTTATTGGTAGAGTAATATTAAAGTAGATATATTTAGCATCAAATCATCTTGTTCCTTGAAAAATTAATTTAGTTTCTGCGAATCTTTTCGACGTTCGTGTAGGATATATTCACAAAAGACTCTACTTCTCACTAACACAAACAAAGTAACGTTTAAGTAAAATGATCTCTATTATTCTATGAAGTTTATTTGAATTTTATGTTGTATTATTTTTGTCGCGGGAACAAGCCTTAGCGTCGCACAATATTATGTTGAGAATTTTTCCACTCAACATTATCTATCCGCTTCGATAACTTAATACACATTCATCGAGTATTTTATCATATAAAGTGGATCAAAAGAATTGAAAAAATATTTCATGATTTATTATCTGTCACATTCGAAGTTCTTTAATGATAAATAAAGCACTATTTATTGATTTCTCTTGAGAAAAAGAACTCTACGTAGAGCTATTTGCTATAGACCGAGGATTTGCATTAAGAAAACTACTATAAAAAAATAAGAATATAAACAAAAATGGTTGTGTATTTTTTCATTAATAGTAATCAATCAATTTTTGTCATTATCTGTAACATAATCCCTGTCTGGAGGTTTCCATCAAGCGTTTTCGTTACAAAAGGCTTTTAAATGATCGTTTGTGACGGCCCTTTAAGGGAGATTTGAAATCGTTTTATGAAACGGATCGGTTTTAAGTTTTTATTATTTGTATTATTTATAAAAAAAAATATTTACTGTACACGGTTTTTATTGAAGTTTATCCATATGAAAATATTATTATAATTTACAGGCCACACCGTTTTATCGAGATTATTTATCTACTAAAAAGTTATAAGTCCTACATATGTACATATGTCTTCAAATCTCACATAATTCTAAAAAGATTTCTTACTAAGTCTTAAAACTGTTTGTCTTTGCACTACATTCATCTCAAGTCTGTAACTTCTTTTATCTTATATGCTCTCCTAATCGAGTTATGTGATTTCTTTCAATTACCTAACCGAGATAAAATGTTCAAAGCAAGATGTAATGATGTGAGTTTAAGTTTATATTTATTTACTTAATTCAATGCATCAAACGTACAAAAAATATTAGTAGAACATAAATTATAGGATTAAGTGTCGGTACTTCATTTAAATGTATCAGGCACTAGAGAAGGGTTCTCGGCTTTCGAAATTAAAATAGCGCCGAGCACAAAGAGCGTATCGCAGAGATTAGCTTGATGCGAATGTCACGGCGGGGACGGATTTTATCATTACGTTTCACTTGCATTCTTGAAATCACACGTTCCAGAGGTTTCATTGTGAATTTATGTATAAAGAACTATTAAGCTCCAGGCAAACGAAATCATTTGTAGAACTATTTCAATATTATTGACAATAGAAAGTTTGAGATAATGAGTTTGTTTCAAAATGTTTTAATGATTATTTCTACGATTTACGATACGATCCATCACACACCACCCTAGTTTGGACACCAGTCCCCTGCCCAAGGGGAAATTAATAACAAAGATTTATGGTCATGAATCTGCATAGGTTAGATTACACAATTGTTTCTTTTCTATCATTACTTTTGACTTTCATATACTATTATAATTTAGAAGAAAACTAGAATATAATACATCAATTAAGAAAAAGCATTGTTTTATATTTCTTCTACGGGTTTAAATTAAAACATTTAAAACGTGTACGATTTGTCTGTCTGAATTCGATGAGATTTAAAGAAACCCAAATCTCAAACAAAATTGAAACAAGGAATATTATGTAAATTACTGCGATTGGTCCGAGAAAATTCACGCCGACCCGGATAATACTTTTTTATTTAACCTTATTCGATTCGTTCAGAATTTACTTAAGTAAATGTCGTTGCTTAAAATGTTCAATGCACGTAATATCTATCACGTAAGTACTAAGTGAAACATTTCTTTTTAAACCATCGTTTATCATCAATATTTAATGTGAAATCTATTTCCTATATGAAACGTTACCGTATTAAAATGCCTTAGAGTCAAACGTTGTTTGTCTATCCTAAAAGCGGGCCGTTTATTATCCATCCATAACATAATAACAAGCATGTCGACGTCTACTGACGTCTACGGAAATTATCAATGAATTCCAAAATCCATTAGAACATTACAATTTTGACACATGACAACTACAATTATGTACAAAGATGTCAATATTTTAAATGTGTTTCAGGAAACCTTTAGTTATTCTATAATTGAAATTTCATTGTCATGCCAATCTATACTAATGTAATAAAGCGTAAACACACACTTTTTTGCTGCCTAAGATGTCGGCAATCACAGCATATTTTTGAATAATTATTTTTAAATAAAAAGCCCTACACTTACGTCTCGCTTTAGGCTATATATTTTCACGCCATTAAACTTAAGGGGTAAATATTTTGGATAAATACTCTAATGTGGGAAAGAGACCATAAGTTGCTGCCAACATCAAGGAAAAAAGATTGCCATAGTTTGTCATCACGTCATGTTATTTAGACATTTGCAATTGAGAATTTGACAAATGTAAACAATAAAATAAAGTTTTTATAATTTCACGCGGATGAAGCCACACGCGAACAGCTAGTTGGGAATAAAAATTAAAGAGCGACAAGAAGTAACTCTATTTACTAATACACTATCAGTTTACGTAATGGACTATGACGTATACAAAAAGAGCAATATTATTCAGTCGGTATTTCTGAAACAATAAATCGTAGGAAACAATAACATTAAATTGTGTAACAAAACACTAAACTGTAACTGAAATCTAGAAGCGGGCCGGCAGTTGTTCCGCACTTGTTAACCCTTAGTGTCAGGCGCAGCCCGCCGTTTGTAACTACACTTTGTACCAAATATTATTAACAGTGAGATAAAAACGATTTGGCAAGCGTCAGCCTTGTTGTTGAAATTAACGCGATGGCAAAATGTTAATTAATGTTTATCTAAATATATACTATGCATTCTTGAATCAGTAAATTTTGATTTTTGGCAAGATGTTCTGAGAACGTCATATTGTATCCGTAAAATAAAATCAATCTTTCAGTCGCATTTCGATGTTTTTAATGGGTTCAGGTAGTCTCTCATATATCTTGATATAGTCTTTAAATAATATCGAAAATGGCTTTGGCGAGGGTTGATTATATAAGAAGGTTGTACGCAGGTAGTATGGAATGTTAACTAATTGTCAAGTCTAGCAAGTGTAATTGAAATTCTGACATGACATGATCGATATGGGTTAGAGAGATATAATATAATATGGCTTAATTTCAAAAAGTTACTTCTTCATAATTATGAGACTCACGGGAACGATACAAATATCAGATTATCACACTCAGAAATTTTATACATAGTGGAAATACATAAAAGAACTATGTATTGCAGATTTCCACCAGAATTTTTCAGATCTAAATTGAAGCTTGAATTTTAGGAACATAAAGAAAGTGGTAGGAGTGACCTGGATGTTGGGCTTGCCTGGCCGAGCGGCGCTGCTGCACTATTCATATTTAAACTGTATTCGTAATGTTGCCCACTAGCTAAACACCATTTTAATGGAGTCATATTTTTATAATTTCTATTTGTTCAAGTTTTAAAAAGTGAAAAACCGGATAAAGAGTGGTTATATGTTTTGATAAATTAATTATTGTTAACTTCATTATCGAAAATTAGGAGATAAAAAGATTTTTTTACCGGAAAATAAATAAAAAATATAATATAAATATTTCTATAATTAATTACGTTTAAATACTTTTTTCAAGCGTGTAGTGATTGATTCATGCGTACGTTGAATAATTAATTTTATGTTAAATGAGACAAGTGACCAACAACCAAAAATGGCAATAAACCAACAATACTCATAGAGCTATTTGTCGTTGGAAAATAAAGTTTCTCGAGTGCTAGCCTCGCGTCTTTCGAGTGCACCAAAGAGAGCGAGGTCTTATATTTTAGTCTGTTCTCACTTTATATTTTTGTTTTGTTTAGATTTAAAAGGCCTTTAACTTTAAATTGTTACTTTATCTTGACTACGTTTGAACCCCTTTCTTACTTTCTTTTCTTATCTTTTAAATTGTACTGTGTTACTTTTCGCTGTAAAAATATATTTTAATTTTAAGTTAATTTTAATATTATTTATAAAGTGACGAATTTAAAAGTCGGCAGTTATTTAATTTAGTCAAGATGTACTGCACTATCACTTGACCTATTGGTTGAATTTATATCATCCAGAAACCTATTTGGCTAACGTTATAACATTAATTTCAGTAAATACAAATTTGTTTATTTTATAATTGCTTTCGACTGCGACTCCGTCCGCGGTGAATTAATAAAAAAAATATTAATAAGTAGCTTTAGTGTTCTTCCAAGGTATGCTCTACAACTACTCCAAATTTGATCGAGATCCGTTCAGCAGTTTAGGCTACAAACAATAACAAACATCCATTCATCCAACTTTCGCATTTATAATTTAGGTAAGACAAGATAAATATAAATTGAATGTATTTAAAATCTGCGAGAAAAAGCGAGACAAATAATTATTTAAAAAAAAATGATTTCATTATAATACAGAGTACAAATTACAATCTCATTATTTATAAGTCATTTTTCTTGTATAAACATAAGATACGGAAGATTGACGAAAACAATAACATCATAACACAGAATGTCTGTTTTTCCTTCACTTGTATACTCAAAGGCAGATGTAGTTGGCGTTGAGTGATAGCCTAACTTGATTAAGTAAGATTAGTTATTGATACGCTATCCCCTTCGTAATATTTATTCTAACTTAGTTATTTCACCGTGAACTTATACTCATAATTTCACATAACGATGTACTGAATTATATTTATTAAACATAGTTTGGTTAGATAATTTATATTAGGCATAAATTTACTAGCTACTAGAGTTCCTTACATGTATAAATATATTTAGAGCAAAAAAGTAAGTATAACTTTACAAGATACGTCTGAAATGAGCTAGAAAATGCAACGACCTATTAAGACGTATAAAATGTGTAACTAGTTCATGGAAATGTCTTATGAAGAACTTTGATACTAGACCAAAATGCTAAGCAAGAAACTACTATAAAATATAAGGATATTCAACACAGTTAGGTTAAAAAAAAAAACAGTTAGATTTAAAAACGAGTAACAATACTCATAAGACTATGCTCACATCTCCAACAGAACACTGTAATCTTTGTATATTTGTATTTATGTACTAATATTTGAAACATAAATAAGGGTCGGCTTGCTAATAAATTATATAGCTAGATCTAAAATATGTAACAATTATGATTTTTAATATCACCAGGGTCGTTATTAAATCCAGTCCGCCCTCAGGCTGATACTACGTCCCTTGAAGTTGTAACTGTTTTACAATTTTCTTCAAAGAAAGAAATTCGCTTAAACACAAAAGGATATTCTTGTTTATTATAATTTGGTTATGTCCAAGCAAACCCTAGCAATTAAAATACTTTTCAAGTGCAGATATGATTATCAAAACATAAATATTATATTTTCCATTACTTTAATTTATCGCCTAAAAGCAATTTGCATAGCATGTAGCAATATGTTAATCTTAACTTTTCCATAATATTCAAGTATTTTAAACTAGCCTTTGGCCGCGACTCCGTCTGCGTCTCCACGCAAAAAAAAGTAAGTAGCCTATATGTTCTTCTAAACTATGTTCTACATCTATGCCAAATTTCATCCAGATCCGTTTAGCCGTTTAGGCTACAAACTCTTACAAACATCCATCCATCCATCTAAACTTTCGCATTTATAATATTAGTATGAAACGAATCATACATTCGTTTGTTTTTTCCGTACTAACTCACCTCACCTGCAGAAGTTAAACAAAGGAATTAAGGAGTTTTAAGTTTTTATCATTTATCCGTTGGTTAATACGGTGATGACTGTTAGCATAGAAAAATGGTTCTATTAAAAAAATGTGGTAATTAAATGTACATTGTTACAACGTGCGTAAAATTAATATCGTCATAAGTACGTCCCATAGAGTGGCAAATTAAATTAACACCCACAGTAGCAAAGCAGCGGTCGAAATGGTCAGTGGCACGCGAAAGAGCGTATTAACCTATTTAACACTAATACACCATTTAATTACTTTTACCTTGATTTTTTGTTTCAAGAACACGTTCGGAATTAGGCTTTGCGGGATTTGGTTTCATAACATTTCAGTAATGAATGAAATTTGTAATATTTAAATAATTTTAATTGAACATAGTAACTTAATCGTAGCATTTTGCTTGTTAACAGCAAAACATCGCTTTAAGCAAAATTTTCCAAATCATTTAACTCTACAAGGAACATAAAGGTAATTAATGCTAACCACAATTACTTACTCGAGTCAGTAAACGTTATATGGAAATGATTACTTACACTTCGCTTATTACCAACCCATTTCAGTCAAAACTGGTGGTGTAAAATGTAGAAAAAAGAAATTTATATTTCGAAACTTGCAAAAAATAAAACAGCAAGTAAAGGTCAATTGCAAAAGCACAACAACTCATTTAAAAAAGAGCCGGAACGGGTTAATTAAGTGAAGCCGCAGGGTGTGAAATTGTACGCGTTTGTGAAACCGTACGGTCGCTGTGAAAAGTGAAAGCTTTGTCACCTGCAACACGCCACGGCTAATTAGTGCCGTATCCAGGTCATTTGCTACAGGTTTTTTCACGTTTGATATACAATTTACAAGAAAATTATCTCGTAAACGAAAAGCACTGAAAGTATACTTCCATTTTCGACATCTGATATCATGTTTCAGAAATCATATTAAACTATAAGATACTCTTGAACAAATTTCTAACCAGCTTATATTTTTTTTTACAATATTGTACCTTTCCCTCTGAATTTGTTTCATCATAATATTATCATTTCTTTTTTAAACGACTTCAAAAAGGAGGTCTATATATTTTTCAATATATATTTTTTTGGATAGTATTAGAAGTATGATATCCACATGTTTTATTTATAAAATAACTAATAAATGCAAAACAGTGAAGCGGTTGTTTAAGTATGAATAATTAAGTTATTTTCAAGAGGCCAGAATGAAATCAACCGCGCGTTCAGCAAGAAATTAAACTTAAATCGACTTTGGGATCGTTGTTTTATCTGGAACGGAGTTCTGTAAAGTTTTACTTTGAACTGGCTTTGAGAAACTGTGCATTATATTTTCAATTTGATATGAAACTTTGCATTAATTAAATGAAGATTAAGTGATCCGGAATATTTCATTGTAACTTGTAAACATTGCCCTTTTTAACGTCCGACATGATTTTTTTTAAAACTATACTTACACCTACTTATTAATGACGCCTCGTCTTTTATGTGGCAATAACCTGCTTATTGCCACATAATAATTCTAAGAATAAAAATTGAACTCAGACAATATGGAACTTACTACATAATTGTTTTTACTAAAGACATTAAAACGGGTTGTATGATTAATAATAAGGGACTTCAACAACAAACTTCGAAAAGTATTCTGATTACAATCGATTTATCACTCACTTAACGTTTAAATCCAACCAAATAGTTTCAAAATAGCACTTTCTATGCATATGTTCATTTTAACAGAGTGAGAATATTGGAAGCGTTTTCATAACGCTGCAAAACAGTGACAGGTACAAAAGGACGCAGTTGTTAAATTGCATTTACCTTCACGATTCCTGGCGACAGCTCGCGACGGCACCAAATAAGCATATGTTAAAATTTTTACCAATACAATAAAACAATTGGTATCCATAAAGCTAGGAAATATAATAAAACTAGTTTTCAAATGTGCATATCTTCTATAGACGCAGTTGCATCTACATAATATGTACCCAATTTTACTGCTAAGCAATTATTAAAAGTAATAAAACACATTGAATTGTCAACATCTATATTTATTTCTAATATATTCAAAATCTTTACAACTACTCAAATATTTACAAATGTATAGACATCTTTAGTTAAACTCTATAAATTCAAGAATCGGAATCGCACTAGAAGGCAATATAAAACAAGTTTTCACACATAATAAGTTTACAAATCAATTGAACTAAATACAAAAAAATACACAGTTTATACGTAAGTAATCAGTCTTTTACAAGTTTATTTTCCTTTAAGAGATATATTCTTTTTAGCCTTCATTTGCTAAAATATTAAAATATAGGAAATGTATTGAATGCCGTTGCTTTGAAGGTATTTAATCTGTTTGTATTAATAAATAATTACATAAATATTAATAAAACTATTAAATATGTAACATTCATTGGAAGTTTCTTTCGTATTTTATTTATTTACAATATTATTTTGAAATTCAAAGAAAAGTTAAATTTCGATTTGAGTCATTACTATCGGATATGTCCAGAATTTTTGTACACTATGGTCTTGAAATCTTCGTTTTCAACTCCTAGAATTTACTTACAAGTTTGTCCTTATTTTAGCACTAAATAAAACTACCGACCGCTTAGCCAAAGTAATATCAGCAAACCAAACAGCCAAAGATGTATGAAACTCGGAACTGAAACAAGAAACGTAAATTAAGATAATCTTAATAGTTGATATCTGATAACATCTTAATATACATGCGAAAGGCTACAAAAATGCTTAAAATCCTAAATACGGAATATTACAGCATGTACATATCCCATTAAAGCATCCCATATATACCACGCTCAAATATGATATTTAAAACGACTGAGATACGAATTTAAAGCCCGCAATTTCCTTAATAACCCCCAATTATTGTTGGATACATTTTGAACAAGGTAAAACCTTAACTAGACATTATTCTGCTTGATGTCATTGAAATTGACACCAATTTCACATTTATAACGCTATATTCTTACGCTGTTGATGTTAATGATTGCTAAACCTCTGCAAAAGTCACTAGGAGTACATTAGGAAAAATATGATAATCAGTCGCACCTGTGCTTCTATTACGTACTCCGAGGACTGAAGCAACTTCAGGTTGCTCCATATCAAATATTAATTCTGTACGTGCTGCGTACAGATTGTATATATTAGCGATACATGTAAGCCTGAGGCTGCCACGTTCGAACGCTTCTGTACGTACGACGAACGATACCGCACCGACAGTTGGGGTTCTATTATCTGGCCCCGTCCGCTCAAATATTGGCTTCAAACTTTCCTTTACAGGACGCCTTATCTCTTCCTTATGTAGATTTATGTACGTCTCATCTAAGTATTGCAGATTCTCCTCGTCGTGGAAAACGTTGAAATTCATTTCATCGTCAGAACGCTCTGTTGTTGTCGATTCGGATTTTAACGGTGGATCCCATTTGAACCATGGCGGTAGCTCGTGTGTTATAGATTCGATGTCAATCTGTAAGAAATGTTTTTTTTTTCTATTATCGTTTATACTAGTAAACCTTACTAGATTCACCAATTTGTGCAATTTTGAATTGAGAAAATGTATGAACATAACAATTTTGTTTGTATCGTTTTACAACAATAGTACAATTGTAGTAGTAAATCGTAATGTTTGTAAAAGTATAGCTTACCTCCTCTCCGTTAAGTGCAAAGGTGAGATTTACAGAGGGATAAGACGGTGGGGAGGCGCACGTAGCTCGCAGATTTGATCCGACGCCGTACCACGACCGGTCGGAGACTAGTTTCGGTCCCCATTCTGGAGGTTCTGAAATTTAAGTTCAGAACGTTACTAAAATCAGAACGATATAAAAGTTTTCTACAATGCCATCTATTGTATGTACTGGTATTAACTAGTAGTATCCAAATACTATAATTTTAGAAAAGTTGCAGACAATTGAAATTACAGAGTTTGGAATTCCTCAAATATCCTGGTACTGAAAAGGACGAAACAAAAAAAAACGATTTTTTTAACTATTGCGCATATTAAAAGACAGATATAATTTTAGCCATTCATTCCTATAAACTAACAATAGTTTGCGTGTATTTTAATTCACTACCGCACTCAGAGTCGTCTAATGGTTATTAAAACAGCCGCTTAGTGTAGATTTCTTTTAGCAAATTAAAAAACTAAGGGACTATTTTTGTGATTCTATAACGACTCTGAGTGCGGCAATTATAGATATAATATCGAAGTATTCAATTACCAACAACTTCTAAGGGAGCGGAGCGTATCTCCGTGTGGAAGGTGGGCGCATCCGCGGACACCTCACAGCGAAACCGGCCCGCCATCGCCGGCGTCGCTTGCTGCAGCACCACGCGCCGTGCGCCCGACCGAGATATCTGCACAAATAAGGCTAGGATAAACGCAATTTTTAATATTGACAAGGATAGCAGTATAATTTCAATGATCATACAAGACAAGTTAACACCGTAAGACAAATACTTTGAACATTAATATTGTTCGTTTCGTAGCTTTTAATGCAACTAAATCCATTTACTTAAACAAAATTGTCAAAAGGAATTTGTATTATAAGTGGAAATTGATGTCAATATCATTCATTAAACTGTGGTTACATTTCAGTTTAACAGTAAGTCATCATCATCTTCCTCCTTATCCTACTCCCGTAGGGCGCAACAGGTTTTTGTCCTCCACATAACTCTATCATACGTCATCTCAGTCATCACTCCCTTCTTGATCATGTCAACTTTCACGCAATTCATCCATCTCTTTCTAGGTCTACCTGTACCGGTGTACCCTTCCACACTCATAACTAACGTTCTCCTTATTACATTCGATTATTACAGTTTAACAGTAAGTACTAGTAAAAAATGCTAAGCTAGTCAGTTTGTCAATGAAATATACTTATACGTATTCTATATGGTACAGTTAAGCGTTAAGCCTTGTACAATACGCTTTACATTTAACTATTATAGCGTAGTATTTGATCCAGCCCACTACACAGCGTTTCAAGGTGTTAACGGAGTCTGAGCCGGTATAATAAACACATTAATATCTGCTTACAAAACCACTCGGGCTTCCGACTACGATTATTAATTTATTTATTAATACGATCGTTTTGAAGAGATTGGAGAATTATTAAAACTCAATAAACGTGCCATAATCTATATCTACACTAATATAATAAAGCGTAAACACACACTTCTTTGTTGCCTAAGATGTCAGCAATTACAG
>LD688955.1:4890285-4907309 GCA_003118335.3 Papilio memnon | reverse complement strand
A
Source organism: Papilio memnon (assembly GCA_003118335.3). Lineage (NCBI taxonomy): Eukaryota > Metazoa > Arthropoda > Insecta > Lepidoptera > Papilionidae > Papilio > Papilio memnon. Next base: position 4,907,308 of record LD688955.1, on the reverse strand, counting down.
ATCTTTCCTCTTTATAATATTAGTATAGATAACAAACAGCAATATTGCTAGTGAAAAGCGAGAGATGTTCGTTTGAAATTAATTGCTTTTTTGTCGGATGTAAAAATGATTCTTTCGTGATAAAGCGAGATTCAAATGGAAGCAATATCTTCCAAGAAAATGTAGATATATTTTAAGAATTCAGAGAAATACCCCATTTTTTTATTGTAATCTTAAAGTAGTTAAAGGCTTATCTGAACCTTTAAATATCTTTAAGTTATGTAGTTAAGTGATGGATGCTTTAAGTTGCTTTGATTTGTATAAAAGGTGTAAACATTTTCGTAGAGCGTTGGTACAAGTAGTAAAAGGTGTTGCACGGGATGTGCTAAGAGAAACAGGCTGGCGCATCATCTCGTTACAGATATAGGACGCGGTGCGAGGCGCTCGGCGAAATGTGTTCCATTGCTCTTTGTGTTGCCTTCTTTTGTTTGCTGATACATTTACAAAACTACGTGCATTTTTACCTTGTAATTGTTATACTGTAAAAACGAATGTAACTTTTTGTAATATTTATTTCTTGTTTATAAAAAATAATTATTAATATCGATTTTACTTCTGATATTATATTTAAAGTTTTAAATTTATGAACCTTTTATGTCATTTCTTGTTAATGTGCTAAAACAGTTATATTTAATGTTGTAATGTTGACTGTATAAATCATTTGTAATGCAAAATCTAAAACATACATGCTTTTATTTAATTATGATGAATTATTAATATTATCGACTCTTATTTCTTATATTTTTGTATGTTACATTTTCCTTTAATTTGCTTTTATGACATGGTAACATTTTTTAATGAATGATACATTTAGACATTGCAATATAATTTCTTCCTACTTCATAATTAAAATTATTTAAAGGTATTGTACTTACATTTTAAACTAAAATTAAAATGTTATTTTTTACTATTTTTCCCTAATAAATAAACGCCTTATGAATTGAAAAAAAAACTGAAATCTGTAATCTCTTCGAATAACAACTAAAAGTAACAAAACCTCAACTTTTCTAATTGCTTTTAACACTATCAGATTTCAAAATAAACTTTTTTCCGCACAATTACTAAAGACCTTTACTTTTAAATTTAAAGAATTAAATAATATACATTTAAAAGAAAAGAAAAGTTTCGTGTGACCGGGTTTTTTCAGGTAAATAACGTATGTATGTAGGGTTATGTCGCGACGCGCGCGGTACGTAAGGCGTTTTCGGCCGCCCCCGCCGTACTGGATGAAAGCTCCCGCGTTCCCTCCGCCCGTCCCTCTCTAACCGTACTTAATAAAGCCCCCTAGCTTTGATAATAACAATGCTATATTTTATTGATAATCGCTCACGACATTCATGTATTTACATCGTGTTTTCACTTACAATTTATGTCAATAACAAATTAACAACACGAAGTATTGAAAGTTAGTATCATCCTGTATGTGAATCTTCTAAGTTATGTGTAAACTTACTTAATTATATAATCTATCAATCTTACAGGTTTTTAATTACTTTATTGTAATTAGACTAAATTATAAGTCCCCTTAATAGTGTATGTATTTTCTTATCCATTTTACATTAATTAGTAACACGCAATACTCAAAATGTAAAGTCGGTAATTAACGAGTAGCATTAGTTCTCAGGGGCGTGATTGAAATGCAGGAAAAACATCTATACTAATATTATAACTCAAAACTACTGAGCCGATTAAAAAAAATCTTTCACTTCTTCAATTAAAAAGCTACGTTATCAGTGATTAACATAGGCTATATATTTTTTTTGTTTCGCGCTGGAAGACGCGAGCAACAGCTAGTTTAATACCCTTAGGACTGCTGATATGTAAGACATTTATTTTCTTAATCACGTTCTAAGATTGCTTAAAACTTTGTTCCACTATTACTAGTTGAATCGAAGCTTTCCTAGACTGCGTGCCCTTACTGAACATTAATTACATCCAACTTAGTCTGATTAAACCTTGAGGAATTATCCGGATTGACAAAATTAACTTTTAACTTAGATTTATGTGATTCTGAGCGACATAGATAATACTGTTTTAGAAAGCTGTTACGAATTAATGACCTTAGTATGTTTGATTTAATTAATTTGTACTAAGTAAAAATATCGCAAAAATGTTATATCTTTTGAAATCTTCATAGTAAATTTGAAACTTTAAAAAAAAATCGATTGATTAGAAAAACCATCATTACTGTCTCTAAAAATGTTTTAATGTCTAGAGTGCAATATTTAACATCAAAAACGGCTATCGATACGATGTAGTTTAGAATCGAAAGTAGGTCAAATAAGCATTGCTTTGTCAAAACGTTTTTGAATCAAAATTAAAACAGAAAGTCAGCATTTAGTGTGATGGAAAACAAATAAAAATGATCGTGAAATTCAGATAGCAGTTTAAAAGTAAACATCTAGGGAAATACTTTTAATTATCTAAACATAGATACAACTGAATGTTAAATAATTGCTAAAAATAAGAAAAAAAAACATTGTATAAATAAATGCCAGAGATACAAAGACCCGTCTTAAAAACATGCACTAAAAATAATTAATTCACTGTAACCTCTTCTGTGCGCCATCAAGAAAAAAAATATACCAAATCTGGTTAAACTTTACCATCACGTGAATAGCGTGAAATCCAAACCGGCAACGGCGCTGCGGCTAACCCTGCTTAATCTCTCTGATAATCCCTTCACCTACCACGATTCTGCCAACATAGCCCATGCCTATGTTATTTAAGTCTATTGAAATTACTCTACTGACGTCAACCTGCTAAGCTTGATTCATAAAATTTAATCTTTTTAATTTAATATAATTTAAGGTGAAATTATAAATTAATTTTGTTCCTAAACCTCACAACGCGCTGGTCGTTGTACTTGAATACAAATGATATACAAACCAATAAAGCGTAATTTGGGATAGGAAATTATCAGCACGTGTTGCGATGAGATATCCTTCCAATGCGTGTTCCAGCTTCCCTCTAATACAATTGCCCTAATCAAAGTGTGGACGCCGCTCTCGATCTTGTACCTTAATTAATGGATTTATCGTTCTATTAGTTTCTCCTCTTTCCGCATTGTATATCACAGCTTTTAATTTATTGATTTGTACAATCTGTACTACTCGAAGCTTAAGTAGGGTGTTTCTTGTTGGGACTATCGCCCACCGGTCTGTCTACCGATTGGGATTTTTTCCCATTCGATCGATTGTATGTATTCGATCGACCCAATAGGTAAAATCCCATCGGTTCGACCTATCGGTGAAACACCCCTTAGGTATGATGACGTCAGATTAATGTTTCCGTAAATAAAACTTTACGAAAGTAAAAAGTGTAAAATTTACAACAAAATATGTTTATTGTTAAATTTGACACAAATTTACACAAAAATGATAACTATAGCCATCAATTTATTTCAAAAAACTCTATTCGTAACATGCAAATAAACAAAGATAAAAAAAGATTGAACTGGTCAGCTTTTTCTTTTTGTTATTGTTCACGATTGACAAACGTAGCGTAATGTGTAACAAATTGTTTAACCTTGTATTATAAATGCGATAAAAATTGTTTTTGACACATTCACATCATAATTCTAAGGATTATTGAATCTTATTATTAAAAATTCATCAAAGGAGCTTAAAATATTTTCAGGAAGAGCTAATTGAGAAAGCATTAAACTTGTTTACGGTTTGGACAACGCGTGTGTTTATAATAAAGTGAAGATTGATGGCTCGGCCGCTGGCCGACGTGTACCGCTCGTTCACTGCATCCTCATTAACTTATGCACATCAAGTCCTTTTATTTGAAACTTTAATGGTTTCTTAGCATCACTGGGGAATATGTATACAAATATTATATTTAGCAATATCTGGAAACGGCAAAGGGAGTCATTTACATATTCCATTCCTAAATTATTAAACCTCTTTAAATCAATTTGGAATATTATTTTGAGTAACATTTATACAAAGTTAGGATGAAGTCCTGTATGTCCAAGCGCTAAACTGACAACATAACTTTAAGTTAGTTATACAATTTTTTCATTTTGATTTCTGCAAATACATTTGTGCTCCGACATCCTTTTAGATACACGCATTCGATTTAGTTAGATACAAGATTGGATATATTTTGAATAATGTAGCTAATGTACGTCTTAATCTGAAATTCAATTCATTTGTTTATCATAATCAAAAATGACATAACTCAATACAACAAGCGTATTTGTAATTAAGCGTTGTGGGGTCTCTGTTATTCTAGCAAACAGTAGATGGCGCTGTCGCCTCTTTAGTTCTGAAGTAGCCAGTGAGAGCCCCCGGAGCGTTATATTTACCGCAAAGCTTGACACCTGGCGGTGCGAGTAACGGATGCGACATCGAATGTTTTGAGTTATTTCAAGCACATCCGCAACGAACTCAACCGCCCAGCTGTCCCTTCGGTTAACATGACACTTCATTTAGATACTCGTCATATCCACACACACGAATCCAAACCGTATAAAGAACAAAAAAGTAAATTAAGTTTTTAAATCATAATTAATTGCTCCCGAAAGGAGTTCGTGTGATATCATCACCCATAAATAATTAAAAACAAAAGATGACGCAATTATGTTACGAACTTTAAAAACATGTTACATCAAGGTGACAGAGGTCATCACAGATAGGTAGGAATTTTACAAAACAAACATACTATTCGGTTAAGGTTGAAGAAGTCCATTGGTCAACGGCGGCAGAAATCCGATCTTTATTTAGATAATGGGAGAAACAACTTAAAAAACCTTATTGAGACTAGACTGGAAAATATTATGCAAGAACAATATGTAATAACTTCCAGTTGAAAGTTCCTTTTGCCGTCTGATTTTGTTCATCCTCTCTCAAATCTATTTATCTTTACGGTATAAAGGTTTTTAATACAAACAAAAGTAACGTTACGTATAAAGTATTATCCGTGACATAACTTTGGAGAGATGAATGCCATACATTTCGCAAAGTAAATCCTCCGTAACCCAGGATTTGTTTGTAGCGATACAAGTTGCGAGTCGTGCAGTTAGTTACCGCGGTGGATCCGAGCTCTTCGGCAGTGCGCCGCCGGCAAATCCGCTTTACTGTTCTTTTCACAAATAACAAAACAAGTTCCTTCAATATTCCTTTTCATAATTCACTCTAGAATCGTTTTTATGTTTTGCGATTCAGCTTTATCAATTTGCTGTATGACAAAAGTTTTAATTGAACAAACCGAAAACGTAATCTATACTAATATTATAAAGAGGAAAGATTTGATTGTTATATGTAATTGATTCACGTAAAAACCACTGATCCTATTTAAAAAATTCTTTCACCATTAGATAGGTAATTTATCTGTGACTAAAATAGGCAATATTTTTTTGTTCTTTTTAATACTTACGTTACTTACGCGGACAAGTCGCGACCAACGGTTAGTAATGTGACTAGTGTACTTGACATATTACAAAAACATATTTGAAAGCAGAAAATAAAATGCAGCAAGAACCATTACTTAAGATAAACCATTAATGAATTAAACTATTAATTAATAAAATTTATCTTGCTCTTTTTACTCTATAATAACAGAACAGAATATTAACGGAATAATTTATTAACTCCCATTTACTAATTTAACGAACATTCTCATTCAAAGTTCATTAGTGAATTAATTATTATATTAGATAGAAATTAATTAAATACAAATATTGGAATTACATCTGTCGAGGTTATAACCTCAAAGGATTGAAGTTAAATAAATAAACTAACATAATTTATTACCAGTATAGTTCCGGCTTGTATGGACTGATGTTTTGTTATTTTTGAGAAGAAATACAAAAATAAAGACTGTAGACCCCATTAAGTTTATATTTGAGCTCCGAAATATTCCAAAGACTTGTTTGCTTAACGACAAAAGGGGCTATATAACCCAGAAAAGTCTGAGTTAAATTTTACTGCGTAATATGTTCAATTCAACGTAAAGATTTTATAATCTATACTAATATTATAAAGAGGAAAGATTTGCATTTTTGTATGTATTGAAATAACTCAAAAACTACTGGGCCGATTTTAAAAATTCTTTCACCGTTAGAAAGGTAATTTATCTGTGAGTAACATAGACGATATTTTTTTTCATTTCTCTATTATTATTGCTAATTTCACGCGGACGGAGTCGCGGGCAAAAGCTAGTATCTAGTCATTTGCATTTATATCATTTGTATTTACCAAAGATTGTTAATAAATTCTAACACGAAAAATAATCTATTTGCCTCGCTTGACGTCACGATTTCCGTTCTTATTTTAAAACAGGATGAAGTTCATTAAATAAATTTTCTATTAAGTGACTAAACAAGCTTACAAGACACCGTGAAATTGTTTTAAATTTATCCCGCCGTTGATGACGACCAACGAGGAACAAAGTCATTTTAAATAGATTGCTGTACAGTTGTCCATTTTTTTACACAATTGTGAAACATTTATAACGCAATGTATACTATTAGTAATGTCTTAGAAGGATGTATAAATTTAACTGTCGTTTACTAATTGCATAAAACTTCAATCAATAATTAGGTAAATATTGCCTTTTAGAAGCTTAACGCTCATTTTTATTCTTATACTTTTTTATATGCCTTGCACGTGACAGGGGCTATCATCCAAAGTAAGATCAATGTAATTTCCGGCCACTGTAAGATCAATCGGTTAATTGCTTCCGCTACGGTTCCGGCTACTAAAAGAAATTATATTGAAAATCATAACAGTTCCATCATTTTTTCTAAGAAGATGCTATTTACGAAATTGCCAGAGCCTACTTTCAGTAGCCGACCCTTAAATTTTAGAGTAATTATTTACAAATTTAAAGGGACGATTTTGGGTCTTTCGGTATTACTTTTTACGTCCATTAGTAATTATATTTATGTAAAGGGTTGTAAATTGTAATTTGCGTTTAATTTTTAATGTCAAACAATTGGAACCGTAGAGATTACATAATTACTGACAGCATTTGGTTTCGTAAGCTGAGTGCGTCTTCCTGTCGTACTTCAAAATCTTACCACGAATGAACTTAAACGATATTTACAAATGATACAATGTTTCCCCAAATACATTTTTATTGCGGCCATAAAGATAAGAAATGGTTAAGATGAATTTTTAAACGGTACAAAGAATAAGACAGTTTCCGTATCGCGTTATGTATGACAGGCACACGTGCTTTCTATTTTCGCCGCCGTGTTGGGTGGGCGCGGTTGTCATAAATCAACTAAATTGTTTTATGAACATTAGAAACGCTCTATTTAAATTTATAAAAATACCAGCATAAATACACATCACCGTTAGCAGCTGGTTTAAAGCTAATAAAACGTCGAAACGTATTCTGAGCAATATTCGAGTTAGTAAATTTAACGAGCAGTTTCTAGGTACTGGTAAACCTAGAACCAACGCGTTAAAGTTAGGTTAAAAGTAATAAGACAATTTGATGGTTCTGGTCATACATTTATTTTGTTATCGATATCTCAAGTAAAATGTTTATTCGCATTTTACTTGGCTTTTGCATTCTTACTTACATTTATTCTAAAATCACTAATTGTACGAGATGTGCATAAAATGATGAGATATTGCACTGGATAGTTCAAAATAAAAATCCTTACTACTGAAATAGATTCAAAATGCAACCATATTTCATTCGTAATTGAATTTTAAATGCACTACAGCAATAAATGTTAAAGTTAATTTATCAATAAACAGCTCGGAGTTGAGTAATAGTGTGGCTTGACTGTTTGTGATTAATTTTGCTGAGAGATTTACAAGTTGGAAGTCCGCAAGCCCGCAAGGCCGCAGGTCCACGCCGTACTTACTAATGTACACAATTAACTCGCCACGTCGTTGCCCCGTGAATAACAACTTTGTCGTCTGATATTTTAAAACAGATGTATTATGCATATCAGGTTGCCTTTAAATTTACGATGATGAGAATTATAACATTTTACTCTAATTACATGGCCTAAAAGAGAAGGTTGCCATAAGAAAATCACTAAAGTTTTCATTTTATGTTTACATTTCGGCTTTTGATTGATACAAGAAAATTTTAATTTGAAACTAATATAAAGAGGAAAGATTTGTATTATTGTATTTATTGAAATAACTTAAACACTACTGGGACGATTACAAACATTCTTTCACCAATAAATTAAAGCTACGTTATCACTGAGTGACGTAGGCTATATGTATTACAATTTTTATTTCCGCGCGGATGAAGACGCGAGCAACAGCTAGTTTAAAATAATTTTAATTCCCAGATTAAATTAATAAATTTGGTATAATTTAATTGACACTATAATCTCGGAATGAATACAAGTTACAGCGTTATTATTCGTTTATTATTAAAGTTACAAATGGACGAAATTATAACCGTCCTATGTTCCTCTAAGCCTGAATCAGTTATGGTTAGAACCCGCATAAAAGGCTCATTAAAAATAATGTTATTGCGGTTTTCCCTTTGTCTCGATTCCGTATTGTAGTTAGTCGATATTACCATTCTGTTAGAGATTCCCTTACAATTTAAACATAAGTATTAACTTTAATGAGCCCCATTGAACCTTTTCATATCACGCGCACGTATAAGATAAAGTACTCGTACGTTTAATATTAAATTAAAACGAAATCAGACCTTAAAATAGACTATGTACACTGTAAAGCCAACGCAAACCTCAACAGGAAAATTCTGTGAAATGGGAAAACAAAGACGAAAGTCGGAACTATCCATTTACCGTGTCATCGCCACCCTATCACTATGCCCGCACCCTTAGTTTAAGACAGCACAAATTTGTATGTTAATGACGTCATTAAAGGAGCGACGGCCGACATGAGTCAGTGCGTCAGGGATCTACAACCGATACACAGTTAATACCTTATCGATTTACTATAACCGTAGCTAAACCCATTTGAATTCCGAATAATGAAGAATAGTTTATTTGAGCATATACGTTCTATAAGCAACAATTCAGATCCGGAGATCAAGTTTTTTTAATTAAAAGATGTTGGTTGAATATTTTATGACTACAATGGAAAAAGTATGCCTACAAGAACATGATTATTAATTTTATTTCTATGTTTTAGACGTATAAACTGTCAACGCATTTGTAACACGGGTGTATAAGACGTGTTGTTGTACATGTATACCAAAAATAAAAAGTGTATTGTTAAGAAACAATATCTATGCAGTTTCTTGCAATGTGATACATCAAGTATCTGTCCCGGCGGTCGCAGCCGCAATACATCATGCGCCATAAGCTATTCTTTTTCAATAACTCTTTTAAGAACAATGGACTTTCCTTATTATTCAAATGCAATACTCCCAACAAAGTTTGCTACCAAGTTTGCTAACTTGAATTTCAGTTCATCATTCATAATTATCCTTGCGACAGTCATGTTGCTTGACAGCCAACTGTAATAAATTATACTTGAAAATAATAAAACAATATATTTAATAAGGATAATTCTTAACGCAGGTTGTCTTAAACACCTGTACAACACATGTTATTGACACTAATTTCTCTTAGAAATACAAAAAGGTAAATACTTTTTGTATAGATACCCACAGTTTTATGCTATATGCATATCCAGTTTAACCATAGTTCAATTGCTATCGCAATATAATAAGATATAGTGACATATTACTGGTAATATTACCGGAATGGTGTAATATTTCAGGATACGCTCTGGTTAGTTAGCGCTGCGTCGGTCGGAATCCCGCACTTAGCCGATGTTGGGAGGCATTTAGTTCGAACGTTAATGCTTAATTAGAGTGATTAAACAGTAATGCTATAAGGAGCATTACACACTTCGAAAGGAAATGTATAAGTATGGATACATGTTTGCAAGAAATTAACTAGAAACATGGTTGTCCGTATCATTCCGAACTTTTGTAACCAATTTCATTATGTTCTGATTAACTTTTAATTATTGTTTCTTCTTCCATTACATTTTTAATGTCGGAGCCAATCATTTTTGTTTACTTAAAAAATGTTAAGTTTATCCTATTAAATAGTCTATAAATTATTCACAACTTCCTCGTAACCCTCTCGGGTCATTTACCGTATTAAGTGAAACCGAGTAATACATAATGTTACACGTTTTTATTTGATATATAATAAGTTATCCCATTTCTCAAGTACTCAATCTTCAAAGCTTCCAGCTGAGAGCACTTGTATTAGAAATTGATGAAAGAAGAACCAGCCGCGCGGCGCTCACGGTCAGTTAGACTTTACCATTGCTACGTTATTGATGTTCATTTCACGTATCGAAAGTTTCCATGACATCAATAACAACTTCTGTCAGTTCAACTCACAAAATGTTTTGTATCTGACCAATATGGGCGTATTCTGGTAATAAATGGGACGAAATGCCAGGCGATGGAAATGGGAATGTTAGAACATTTTGTGGCACAATCTAATTGGAAATTTAATATAGATAAATCTGTTTTATAAAATTAAAGATAGATGAAGTTTTTATTGTACATAGTATTAAATTCTTAATCGGGCAGTACGATTTACTTTTACCTAAATGTGGTAAATGTTTTCAGCCAGATATTTCATAAACGAAATAAACTTTCTAAAAATTTACAAACGAATCAAACATCTTTAACATGCTTTGAAAAGTAAATATTAAAGTAACAATAAATTCGGGATATTTGAAACAATATTCAAGTAACTTTGAAAGTCAACAATTTGTACTTTGTTATGGATTACAGGAAATTATTCGAATCATTAAAACAACCGCTTTATGTTCTTTTACTTTCGTTTATTTTCAAAAGAAAATTCGAAGATGAAAAGTTACATTGAAATTAATTCCATTTGTGAATGTTTACAAAAAGTATTCCTTTCGAATTTCATCATCCAAAATAAATCTAAATATTTTTTTATTATCTCATACAATAAATACATATACATTTTAATGTTACTTTTGAGAAAGCACGAAAATTTGCCTGAAAGCGTCGTTTCGACATTGACAAAAATTATTTGTGCTGCGTCCCTATCTGGCGAAAAATATGCCAAAAAATCTCATACAATTTTTGAGGTTGACGATACAAATATTTTATTGCAAAATTTCGTGCTAGGTCTTTGTTTATAGAATGCAAAGTGTGACACTATAAACCTATTATTTGCCCCATATCACGTCCTACATTGGGTTTAAGCAACTAAGGATGTTAGGTTTTGATTTTTTAATTTAATCAATAGTAAGTTCTAGGAAGGAACATAGTTAGACCAACCGCTACGATATCGCTTCAATTAATAATACAGAGTATGTTTGTGTTACTCAGGAAGCTAAGTGGAATATTTAATCTATCCATTTACTGATCAAACTTCAATATAGAACATGCTCTCCGTATTTGTGGATGTAATTCGCTTCCGTATAACTTCCGCGTCAATAAATAACGTCGTTAATGTGGTTATAGGAACAGAAATGGAATATATTGGTTTGGAAGCAAATCTAGAGGTAGCGATGAAATGTTTAAACTTTGTTTTGATTTAAATAAATAAATATGTATTTAATGTAATCATACTTCATACTAATATTATAAATGTGAAAGTTTAGATGGATGGATGGATGGATGGATGGATGGATGTTTGTTAGAGTTTCTAGCCTAAACAGCTGAACGGATTTGGATGAAATTTGGTATATATGTAGAGGATAGTCTGGAAGAACACATAGGCCAATCATTTTTGTTTTATTTAATTCCACGCGGACGGAGTCGCGGGCGAAAGCTAGTGTAATATATTACATAAAAAGGCTTATGGTTGATCTTGCTTGTGTAGTAAATTGTTATTTTTTTTTTTCATTTAAATGTTGGCATTTTATGTAATTTAAAAATCTATAATTGATATACATAATTAATTTTAGACCTATTCTTTACTTTATTTATAGTTTTTTTTTTACACAACTGACCACAATTTATTTTTTTAATTATTATGTTTAATTTTCGTTGTACAGCTACGTGATATAATAGCCGGGCTTTAGACAGGTGAGTTTAGCCGCCGTCTTAATATTTAATGTTTCAATAAAGCGCTCCGGTGTCTTATTACAATACCGCCCAGCTTTTAATGCCACAATTTATTATTTACATTCAAAATGAAACTGTTTCAAAAGTTTGTCGCTTCATTTAATTATTTTTAGTAGCTTTGAATATGAATTAGTTTTTAATTAATTCGTTTGGAAATTGTTTACAAATTATAACTACGTACTATAGTTTTAACAAGAAGTTGGTACAGATTTAACAGATACACATTTTAAGAGTTTATTTGAAGGTATTTTATTTTCACTGCAGTTTTGGCTCTACCGAGATTCTTCGATAGTATTCCAGTCAATGTCAGCCAGGTCAATCAATACAGCCAGGCTGTAAGATGCAATATATTAAAATTATATATTAGTATTCTAATTTAGTAATAGACATTCAGATTCGTGATTCGATATATTAATATGTTTACTTAGGAGTTATATATGAGTAATTGTAACATGTCTAACTATATAAGTAAAGGGCATATGAAATCGCCAATACCAAATGCAATTAACGGCCAATTTTTCATGATTGTGTCAAATACTCGTGAAATATGGGAAACAATTTGTGCGATATCATGTCCCTACGGACGTATCCCAAATTTTATTTTATTACATGTACGTACGTGAAATATGTCCATCGGTAAATTAAAAATATACCTACTCCATACAGGTGTAATATTATTATTGTTAACATTTTTTACTCTTGTGATGTTTGTTATTACCTCGAAATATATTCACTTTTGTTATTTTATATGGAATTTATTTAAAAGTTCTATAACTTGACTTCACCGCCATCTAAAACCAGTAGAGATAGAATAAGGATACAGTCACGTTCAAACGACTGCAGCTTTTAAAGTGGAAACAGCCGAATTTCTCGACTGTACTTATGTAATTTCCTATGGGAACTTCAAATAAACCTATAACAAATAAAGATAATTTCTAATTCTTCCTGGCAATACAGTAATGGCGATGTTACGACTTCGTCTAAGATGTTAGAGAGTAGAGCTATAAAATAGAACAAACTTTAAGGACCAGAATGTGTGGCAATGGCTTTTGTATAGACGCCTATTTAACTTAGTAACCTATCTTTATAGACATTTTAAGTAGTAAGAAAGAAAAGAAAGACGTGTCTATAACTACTTAAAACTGCACATTCATGCATTTTGTCCTAATACAAGTAATTTTCAGTGACAATATAAATCGTTAAAACGATTCATTGAATATTTAAAGGCAGTCGCCGAATCCACCTGCGCCCGATTAAGAACAGCTATAAATATCTCGTTTATTCTCAAAGGTTTATACAACAAAGTTTACGGCTGCAATCAGTTGAACGCAGGCTGAAACAGAATTATAAACACTTAGAAAAATGTACTCTATGGATTTGGGTCAAATCTAGTAATTTGAATTAGAACCACATGGGAGATGTTTTTGCTAAAATTAGCTACATATCTTTAGTTCTAGTAAACAATACATTATATGAAAATAAACCTCTAGATGCTTAAAAGTTTTTGAATTTAATTTTGACAAGTTTTACCATTTTGTCCTTTATGCTCTAACATTTCACCTTGATAACATGAATAAACCACTTCGTATAATTTATCGTCAGAACCAATGATAAATTACATATTCAAGAATTCTATATATCAAGAACAAAAATGCCTATCTCCGTTAAAAATACAAATTCTGCAAAGACACAAATCGACGTACTTAGAAAAACTAAAATTACATTTCTGAAAGCAAAATCAAAATGTTCTAACTAAAGGTTTTAGGTATTTGTATATATAATAGGTAAGTATAATAAACACACACTAATATTTTTCCTAGTTACTGCTAGCACTATTTTTTACAAACCAATGATAAAATAATATACCAAAATCAGCTTAGTATTTTCAACAGCAGGGTAACAAAGGGTGGACTTGGGCCGACGTAATTGTGTAAGTGACGCTGTAAGGAGGTCTACAATTAATTTAATTATGTAGACGACGTTAGGCTTGACATAGGATAGACGGCGGCGGGGTCATATTCAATTACCATTGTACGATTGCTGTGTTTCTCTCAAGTACGGGAATTAAACCTGTCATCAACCACATTGATTATAACGCTGACAATTGTACATTCTTATAAATTAGTTTAACATTTAGTAATTTTAACAGTTAATTAACTTTTAATATAGGTAATAATCTAGATTAATCCACTTAAATGCGGTACTTAAGTTAACGAGGGAGAAATAATTTAATCGTTTTATCGTGAGATAGTCTGATGTAAAAAATGGACGCTCATGAAGATTTTGCTCCATCGCCCGAAAGGTGATTCTTTAGAGGTTATACTTAGAATGTATATAGTCTACACTAACCGTTTCCTCAACTGCATTAATGGTTCCGGTCTGCATCAAGTAGTGGAAGTCTTTTCAGTCTTCCGACGTGACATCCAAGATTCCTCCTTATTTCTTTTTCTATTTCTTGATCTCAGGGCATGTTCAATCTTTCCTTTTGTCGTAGCTTACTTTATAACATAGATTTAGGTTCCTTGCGTTGGTTTCTTTGTTATAAAATGGATGTAAAAACGCTTCTAACTATTATTAGTATTAATTATAATACTATTTAAAATTATATACATTGTATGTGCCCGAAACATAACAAACACATTTCGGTCAAGTCTTATTTTCATTCTAAAAGAAAACAACACAATAGAGTTAATCTATAACAATACAGAGCCAGCCAGGATTTAGTTACCCGTAAAATTGTCCGCATTTTCCTTTTGCTACCGAAATTTATTTATGGGCCACACGACAATTGTACTAAGCATCATTGTATTGTAAAGAAAATAATGGAAATTGTTAACATTCGCTTGTGGATAAGAAATGAAAATAACCTCAAAGTTATTAGTGCGGAGAAAAATGACTAAATTATGTTCTTATATCAAAATACACTTTTTATATTTATTATTTCAAGCATTATTTAAAAACGTTAACGCCATCTATTAATGATTTACCACATTAAGAAGTAACATATTAATATCAAGGATAGTCGTTATGTTTACCATTTCCGTTAAATCTTACATAATAGTGTATATAGGTACATTCCAGAAGCATTTTCAGTACCTGTATTTTACATCAATAAAATAATATCTCGTCTCTGTTATGATGATTAAATTGTAAATAAGCTGTTCTTTTCTTAAAGCAATAAAAGGTTTCTTTATTCCAAATTGCGTTACAACTAATGGTAATGAGCGGCTCCGCGGCCCGTCTTACCGCACTTAATCTTATTTGTTCTTGTTTTGTTTTACCCTCTTGTTGCCCTCGTTTTTTCCTTATGTTCAGACTAATAACTCTAATAACTATAATTACAAGACAAACACTTTTTAATTGCTTTGCTACACAACAGAATGTCGTTAAAAATGTAATTTTAAAAACAAATTGTTTATTCATAACACTTTTTCAAGAATGACTAATTTAACCTCACATAGTCTTTAACCTTTATCCTTATATTTATATTTACCGTTCCATCAAAAGGCCCTCATTACCTACACAAAACAGAATCGTAATGTTAAGGTAACCGGAAAAAAAGAATTAAGTATGTGTAATAAAATAAGTGTTTACAATTTATTGCTTTCACTGTTTTTTTCTAAGACATATGACAATATGTAATTATAGTAGTGGAAACCCACGTTAAAACTATATATTTTGTAGAGTGTGCACTAGCGAGTTGGAGAAACATTAGTTTGTCGTTTGCCGTACTCGTTGACGTATCGGAGGTTATTTGTCAACAACGCGAGTGTCGGTGGCGCTCTCTTCAATGATCCTTGTAAACTTTAGCTATGCTTTAGCCGTTTCTCAAGATTAATATAGTTGAGTAGATTCATATACTAAAACCGCAAATATTTTCTACTTGTTGATAATACTAGCAATTATTAAAATGTAATTAATAAAATTAACTAACTAAGCATCGAAAACGAATTAATTTTCGACGCGGATGCATTTGTTAATTTCGTAGAATGGTATTATTAATACTCTATTCTATTATTAAAACTTTCTTATATTGTCTGTGATACCCTTGAACAAATACGCTTGTTTTGTTATGTATATTAACGAGTTAATTGTCATATAACAATATATTAAGTCGTCAACACAACTGTGCAATCTTTGTATGACTTCAGAATTAACAACATTAAGTTCGGAAAGAGGGAAATCATTAATCCTCTGAGACCATCACATTGCTCACTTGCTTTGTGTAACAGACAGCTGTTATTTATTATTCCTTCTATATTGTTATAGCGCAGCGCAGACCGACCATTGATAAATTAGTCATGACTGTAATGGACAAATAAGTTCATACTGAAAAACAAACTGATACTTAGTAAAATTGCAATGGTAGTGAAAGATAGGTAAAAGTCGGGATCGTTCATATCAATTATACAAAAACAATAAACCAAATGTTAATGATTTTTTTATTTTAGTTACAATTAGTATTAAAAATCACCTTTCAAGCGCAGAGAGGTAACCTGGTTTTCGATAATATGCCGTCGCTATGGTATATTCATTCTATCTTTATACTGAATTGATCATCATTGATATTGTTCATAGCAATACAATATATTCTAAATTTGTATTTATTTTAACAGAAATATTTGTTGAAGCGCGACTTTATTATTTTATAACCGCCACATTCTACGGCCTACGTTGAGAAAGAGTTATCAAAACGGACGGAATGAATTTTCCGCTTTTAGACTGAATGCAAATTCGATAAAACAAAAAGTAGACCCATTTCACACTCTTTTGAAAAGTGTACGTTAGATTTTTTTACTTCAAATTTATTTTATTTCTAGCTTTGTACTTAAAAATAGCTTTTTATTACGTTTTACATTAGTAGATGATTAATAAATGTTTTGCCGTTAAATCTAATATTCCTTTAAACTTATTAAATTATGAAAAGACTAGCTTTCGCCCGCGACTC
>LD688955.1:4871874-4890220 GCA_003118335.3 Papilio memnon | reverse complement strand
CCATCCATCCATCTAAACTTTCGCATTTATAATATTAGTAAGATTAGTAAGAAGTAAGATTAGTAAGATTAGGTTTACATTCCAATTTATTCACCTTTGAAATGTGCTTTCAAAGTCTTTAGTAGCGTGTCTTCATAATAAGTATATTTCAAATTACTTTTTAGATAGTTAAAATCTTCATATTAGATTTTACTTCTTCTAGTCATTTATTCTCATAAGATCGAAGTTAAAATTCATCTGAAGAGCAGAAGAAACAAGATAAACAACGACATTAGTGTTTCATGAAGAGATTTGCTTATGTTTCCCCGGAGGGCGACTATCCGAGCATTATGCTAAGAAAACATACATCTAGTTCCTTCGTATTTTGTAATTTATCTGATTCAAGTTTACTTGCGCCAGTAACTGTCACAGAGAGAATTTAATTGACTTATCTCTCATTTAGACTAAAATTGTCGTTTCCTGTAAATAACAGTTCAATATTGTAATATAACTTAACTCTACATTATGTGCATTACCACTTAAAAACATAATACTAACTTTCGTTTCATCAAAATGTTCAACTAGGATTTTCGTAAGTTTTTTTGTTGGTATTCTTCATTGTGCTTTATGATATTACTTAAATATTAGAAAAAAGTAAACGATATTCTATCTTGTTATAATAAATTCAGTTAAAATAGTGCCGTGTTTGTTTGTTAAAAATAAACGCTGATCCACAATATTACAAAAGGTTAACTACAACATTGCAATAAAGTCTTTACCGTATAGTAGACTTTATGGCAATATTATCCGTCCAATATATGTGCCGAGAGAATAAGACGTAAACAACGAATATTTGTTACGTCTTAAATTTGTTATAATATATTTTACGAAAAAACTAACGTCTTAAATACAATCGCGTACGAAAAAATATTTCTTTGAAATAATAACGTCTCTCATAAGAACAAGGGCTGGGTTGTATACGTTTTGTTAAAATCTTTATAAATAATATTTAATGATCACATAGAGATTAAAGTCATACACAGAAGGCTTGTTAGAGATTCTACAGTAACTCATCAATCAATGTCAGAACGTATCACGCCAGCATCCATTCACAGAGAATTTCTAGTAAGATTACTGCCCATGTGTGCCCCATTTATTAATTAATATTGCAAACTTCACGACTAAGGGTATTTGTAAAAATATTATGAATTACAGATGTTTAAAAACAATAAATACCGCTAACTGCACGACACTCTTGCGAAGAATACAAACCAAATAATCTTTTGCTGTTAAAAAAACGATCAAGTGTTTATATGTTTAGGCTAGCACGAAAATTTGCAGGAGAGTATTCGAACCATCTTTAAATTTTTTGTCATATATGTAGGTTTACTATACGCCCAAATAGCTTACCTACAAATATTTTCGTGCTAGGTCCTTGATCATTCAAAAATGAACGTGTTATTTACATAAATAAGTAAATCCTCAAGAAAATCTTCTTGTTATTCGATCAAATATTACACAGCTCTTACTTCACCATCTTTTTACGTCCTCATGTATAAAAATATATTGTGTTCAAATATGAAACTACGCGGTTTTTTATCGTTATCATTCTCGTAAGTTTAATAATACAAGGTAATAACTACTTTAGTATATCTGCATTGTAAGATGAGGAACAGCAGATATAAACAAGATAAGGAACAGGAATTTTATTTTACTTGTAGATTGAGGCACTGACATAAACCCAAGGAAGACTTTGATTTATGTCGGCCGTATCCCTAAATTTGTATTGACGTAAATAACATATGAAGATTCCTCATTCAATATTTTACTTCTATTGCGAATGTTTTAGCGTCTTAAAATATATTTGTGATGAATTTATTTTGGTTTAGCTTTCAAATTCTCCAGTAGAAATTAAATTAACTCCCAGATTAATATATTATAGAGGTTATAATGTACAAGAAAAACCTAATACTAAATCAGTAGATTAGATTCATAGGGAAAACTTTGTAAATTACTATCAGTACGTGACAAGCATTCTAATCCTACATATGTGTTTTTCTCTTTTATTATTTATATTAATAAAGACTTTTTTGCTAAGGTCACTTGGCATGTATTGTTGAATCCATAGCAAGACATCCCAGGTATCCGATAATACCCAAAAATTGTGGGAAAAGTTGAAGGGCGATAATGGATGAGGCGTAAAGTTACTACAATAAGGTCCATAAACACAGGTGCTTCCCATAAGATGGATCGACGACCTGGTCAAGGTTACAGAAGTCCGTTGGGCGAGGGTGACAAGGGACTAAAGGGTCACTAAAGTTTTATTAAATAAACAAAACGACCGATTTTCGAATTTTATATGTAAATTTTTCTATCTTTAGGTGTAATAATTTGGATGACTAACTTCAGATAGTTTTGATCCCCTATACAAGCGACAGGCCGCAAAATCCTGTGGGGTTGGAAGAAAAGTAGAAACATATCAACAAAGGTACTGACTAGTTTTACGCAAAAAGTATTAAACAGATATTGTATATAAAGGAAGTAATAGAGTTGGAGCGGGCGTTGCTCAGTGCTGCCGTTTGTATCGCTAATGGAATTGCGTATCAATTAGTTAAGTGAACTAAATTGCACTTTGCTACTTGTTCCTTCTTAGAATTCCGTGCAATTAAACGGAGTAGATGTACTTTGAATGTTTTTTTGTAAGTAGAGCATTTAACATCCTGCAAACTGCAAAAAAAGCTTACTACAGTTATGTACATTCTAAAGCAATTTAAATAATTATTTTTTCAAAGACATAGACTCAAAATACGCAAAAACTGAGGTAGTTTTTTTAACAAAAATGGTAACGAATAGCACACGGAACATTACGGATGGAACAGCCCGGCGACTAATAGGTGACATTCACTGACAAAACGAAAAAATACAAGCTCGTCAACCAGAACGCGGAGAGAAAATGCAAAAACTTTTAATACATTGCTGAAAAAAGTACTGTTTCTTTGAATTTCTCGCTAAATAGAACAAATATTCTTGGGATGGATACCTCTCTGTGTATATAAGCATGTACCAAATACAAATCCAATTTTATTGGCAACAGTTAAATTACAGATTATACCTATGTTCATACAGTAGAACTATAAATAGAAGCTTTCAACTAGAAAGGTCTGTTATTGTATCTAACGTTAAGCCGGATTAAAATCCCAAATATATTAATATTCAAATATGGCTGGCTTTCTGCATAGCTTTTGGTTGTTTTGCAAACAAAAGTTTTGATTTTCGACATTGAAAATTATACATTGTGATTTGGGGCTTAGTATATATTTTGATACCAACCCCCACCGGGCCAGCGTGGTTGAGGAAGGCTTAGTCACCCTATCTTAGGGTAGGCTCCGAGCCCTTCAGTGGGGTGCGTATAGTGAGCTGGTGATGATAAAATATTTAACGGTTAATAAGTTCATTTCTATAACTTAAATATGATTAAGTTACATGTTAGTTAGTTTTAAAAACACACTCTTTTCAAATCAAAATCTAAACCTTATATTAAATTGTTACTGTGTTTCGCATTCATTATACGTATTTAATTCATAATTAGCGTTAGATAGCGTTAAATATATTACTAAAAAGTTAAAGCTTCGCACATTTTTGTTAAGAGCTTATTAAAAGTAGGACATAAATAATGTCTTAACACAATGTTTCGGGACCTTTGACTCACTGCTTTATAAAAATAAAAATGGCCGCCCGCTTTCACCCTGACAGGATATTCTCTTCATTCTTAGGTTTATTTAAAAGTGACTTACGTTGTGAAGGGTGCGGTACAGAGTAAAGTGAATTAAGCTGTATTATGTCAGGAACAGAAGAAACGCTGCCTTCTTGATAAATCATTCACGTACGCAAAGTAAATCTTTTGAAATTAATATTCTTAGGTGACATTCGGAAATCCGTTCAGTTTCATGTAAAGCCCGCTACATACGCTCAGTTCTGACAGTTCTAGCTGAACAGAGGAATTGTACAGTTACATCTGTCAGTTAGAACTGAGCATACTCGTATGTAGCGAACTTCATCTTACTATGAATTTCCATCACATAATGTGATTCGTTTTCTTAAAAAATGGAAACACGATTATGAAACATAAGGACACTATGGTTAAAAATAAAATTCATCAGAACTTTTGTATATTAAGGCGGTTGTTTTTTAACAAATTGTCCAGTCACTCAACGAGAGAGATTGTTGCTATCGATATAAACTAGGAGCTGTCGCTAAGGAAGTGATTTATGAACAGCTTGTTTTGTTGTTTTGTTTCTTTCAGATAATTGGAGCGGAGAAAATTTAAGACGATAAATAAATTATTTTAACAACTTGCTAGAATATTTTTTACCCAAAACTATGAACCGAAGAATAGACAGAGAACATGTCTTTGTACTAGAATACATCTTTTGACGTGCGTAGATTAATGTTGTGACAGCTCTGCAAGCACATATATTTAAGTTATTTTAGTATATTTACGTATTTTATAATTGTCACCAATTCGATAACTCTTGTTAGTTAAATAATATCCAATTCTGTATTTTAGTGAATTCCTGATACTAAATAACTTCATAAACATAATAAATTCCGTTCTTTGGTTTCCATGTCGTAGCATTCGCTTTTAATAGACATACAGTTTTCCTACGCAACATATATTTTTTTCTAAAAAGCCATTCATAAGAACGAACCGCTAAGAAGCCTATAGTGACAGTAAATTAAAGTCGGTTGCGACAAAAAGACGAAGTGAGGTAATATCTCAAGGCAGTTTTATTGCGACCTAACCACACGTTACCAGCCGAGCGTCCACCCGCGCCCTCTCACACTCGCCCGCACCCGCCGAGCAACCGACGCGACGGCGACGTGCTTGATATCGCTCCGCTAAGCTTTTACCTAGTTTTTTGTTAAATTTAATACTTGTCCGTCCACGACACATTGTAGCAGCTGTTACTATAATAGACAAAATGAGTGTCCCACTTTTATTAATTATGTGAAACCTATCTTACACTTAAAAACTTTCTGCATACCCTTGGACGCAAAAATATCATTACATGAGTCATCATCAACTTGCCCTTATCCCTTACGGAGGGTCGGTACAGTATGTGCTACTCTTCCATACATTTATACAAATAAAATTAATATAATGAGTACATATTTAAATATTTAATATTTTTAATCAACTTTTGATTAAATTTGCAAATTTCATTTACCTCACGGTTACTGCTAAATTGTTGAAAATAAACATGTTATATTTGCGAATATCTGTGAAAAACCTCGAGGGTAAACGGTCCTGATTTATAGAGGGTCCGCGCTGAGCGTGCTGCATACTGACGTGAATATGTAGTGACAGAAAACCCAAAAATAGGTCCATTTGATACCGTGATACGTGGACATAATACAGATTCACAAATCCACATGGTAACCTAAATCAAACTTTGTAAAGAGTAAGTCAAGTCAAGAAAATAGAATTTATAGAAAAAAAGTTATACATATCATTATTGCATTATATTGAATTTACAAATAAAAGATAATAACATAAGGGTACAATATTAAGCCGGTAAATGTATCTAAGCTACATTAAACGACATAAAATACAGAAGCCATTACAGGGGCACAGGTGGATGTAGCGATGGGCACTGAAATTTTAACGAAGCTTTTAAAGGTTTACTTTAAAGTAACATCTGGATGTAAACCGGTTTACGACACCGCTTTATTCAGCTAACACTAAAGAAAGCTTTATTATAAAATATTTAAAACCCAGCTGATTCGATACACCAAGTTAAAATCCACATTCAAATCTGGGTAATATGAACGACTTCCACGAAGTAGCATACCCAAGTAATCTTAGAGTAGCGATATTCTTCTTTTAAGAAATACATTTAAAAAAGGAATATTGTATTTTTGCAGAGATTTGATATCCGTTAATCATTTACCTCTTTAAAGTTCTAATTTTAGAGGTAAAAGAATAAAACAAATATTTTTAATTTGTCATCGCTAAAATATTTAGCCTCCAATGGAAATAGACCTTAAGCGCCGTGACGTCAACAAGTCAGGAGCTCGTCTTTTTAAGTAAACTTCGAGATTAATGAGTGGTTTCATTTACTTTTATTGAAACGGGGAAAATGTTTGTATTAAATTATTATTTCAGAGAAAAATCAAAGCAAAATAATTTACGTTTCATTTATAAGTTATTTTTAATGTTTTTTCCTTTGATCTTTTTAAGGTAAACTTTATTGCAATATATCATTCAATTTTATTAGTAAGACCAGGTATGAAGTTGTCACGACAGGATTTTACTCGTAATTTTAAAAGTTAATAAAGAACCTGACCTTAGCTGTATTATTGTAAAACATAAAGAAATTTAAATTATTTAAACTTTCGTGAGACATTTTATAACTAATTATTTTACGGCATTACTCACGTCTGATTTATTTCCGGTGACGGCACCGGCAGTAATGCCGTAAAATAATTCGTTATGAAGAAATTTGTTTAACAATGCAATGCAATGCAATGAAAATTTTTAATTTAACGTTCAATTGTTATTTTGTTCAATTATTAATTTTAATACCGTCCTGACGATGATTCCATACATTTAGACGTACGATTATTTCACTCACTGATGGAGTGTCCACTGGCGATGCGTAAGCTGAGAATAAAAACAAAAGCTTTACTACAATTGTATCTCGTAATCCTTTATTGAGCCATTCAAAGGACCATACAAAGCTATCGAGCCTATTCTAGTTACACTTTATAACACCTTACAACTGCCAGGAGAATAGACGAGAATCTAATCTTCAAATGTACTCATACGTTAACAACAATAAAACTTTATGATCGATATAACTCTTAAATGCTACTTCAATGAACATATCTGTTATTTTATGAAATACTTTTAATACTAAGAATAAACAAAAAAAAATAATAATGAATTTGGAATGTTGTACTTTGGTTTGCTTTTTATTAATCGTCATCTTGCTTGCTGCTGCAATTTTGCGTACATATCACGAACTACAAGTACATTTATCTATACATATAATAAAATTGGTATGTCTGTTTTTAATATCAAAAGAAAAATTCCAGATTTCGGGAAGATGATGAGATGAAAATCGCATTTAAAAAAAAATTGTCTGTCTGTCTGTCCAAGTCGCGTTTATTCCGGGTAATCTCCAAAACGACTGAGCCGGCTAAGGACTTTCACTGAAGGGTAGCTGACATAGACGAGCATATTATAGGCTACTTTTCTATCTTAATATTGCGTGAACGAAGTCGCAGACAACAGGTAGTTCTAAATAAGGTTTGTCCCTAAGATATTTTTAGTAATATAACACATACACATACTCCGTAGCCTGTGGACATTACCAGAAAATTGAGGCAATCTTTAAAGATAACTTATCCTTTTCATCAATATTCAATTTAGCATTTGATCCTTCGATATGTTCGCCGGACTTTTTCCTCAACGAAATTTACGGATGAAGAACATGTAATGACTTTCCATGCGATATCTTTTCATCTCTGTAACACAAATATTTTTTGTCCTAAAAATATTTTTCTATAATGATTGACTTTTGTAATAGATTTATTTATCTATTCGTGTAAAGATCGAAGATCTTTGTTAAAATATAATATAACTAGCTTTCGCCCGCGACTTCGTCTGCGTGGAGTTAAAAAAAAACAAAACTTAGTGGCCTATGTGTTCTTCCAGACTATCTCCTATGTCTATGCTAAATTTCATCGAGATCCGTTCAGCCGTTTAGGCTACAAACTCTAACAAACA
Organism: Papilio memnon; assembly: GCA_003118335.3. Lineage (NCBI taxonomy): Eukaryota > Metazoa > Arthropoda > Insecta > Lepidoptera > Papilionidae > Papilio > Papilio memnon. The sequence goes on along the minus strand of LD688955.1, from coordinate 4,882,449 downwards.
TCCATCCATCCATCCATCTAAACTTTCGCATTTATAATATTAGTAAGAAGTAAGATTAGTAAGATAGAGATTTTGTTTTGTCTAACTTGATGTGTTTTGACTGCAGGAGTTCAAGTATAACAGGAGGTTACAACTTTTTAGGTAAACCATATATCGTTACTCAATCTTATACGTTATCGACAATAACTAAGTTACCTATTATTAGAGTACTGTTTCTTTAGTATTAACCTCATTTCCATCAGAATAATTTGCACAAATGAAGCCAGGGAAACAATGCCTTCGCAGACTTAGAATCATGAAGCAAAATAAAAAGGCGCTTAGTTCCCACGCTGTCGAGATATCCTGTTCATTCAAAGGTTTATGAAAAGAGGCTTTCAATGCCGAGGCCGCAGCATAATGCAAAGTGAATCCGTCAGAAAGCTGTATTGTATCAAGGTCGAAAGTGATCTTTTACAGCTAAATGAAACTGAAAACATTGACTTAAATATAGGAAAAAATACGTTAATACATTACATACATACATTCTATTCAAGCAGTCTTCACCTTATAACGATTATAGACCTTAAGTCCGTTAAAAATAACAGTGGTAGATATTAGAAACATCATCTGTTGCTCGAGTTGGTCGGCTCTCCCGGTACAACACTGCGACCACACAGAAGATGAAGTGGGAATCATTCAGCGTTTTGTCTGATGAGTGTGCGTACTAAAGCCCTACTTTTAGTTTTAGTGTTAGTTTTATTTCCCTTTTCACCCTTTTAAGGTACGGAAAGGGGATTTGACTGAGGGGGGCGCATACGTTGAGGAGATATCCTCTTTCCGTGCGTCTCCTCTGTCGATCAAAAGTTTTGCCCGCTTGATCGTTTGCCACCTTATGATAGTAAAAAAATCAAACAAATCTTTTGTCTAACAGGCATAAATTGTCTTTGATTTATAAATTGAAAATTTCGTTTAATTTCATAACGTTTTATTACTTTAAAGTAAAACTGGAGAGGACTTGTTGTTGACTTCGGTTAACTTAATTTCACGTCAAGACATCTTAAAGCCTAATATTGGATTTGTGTCTGATAATCTCACTGTAAAACTTTAAGTAATTGTTTTCAAATATAATTAAAATTTGCCTTTATGTCATTCACCTCAATTTTTGTGTTCTTAGTGGATGAAGTTGAAATGTCAATCATACAAGTTAAGTTACAAAATGTCTGCTACAATTTAGAAGAGCAAATTCCAAAGAACACACATATGTCATATTACAATATAGAAGTAGGTACACACAAACGGTAAACATATGAATAAAAAAAATGGCCTAACTCGTGATTGGCGTATGATATTGATTACTATTACTTTTCTACAGAAGTAATAACACAAAAAAATAACATGAAAAAGGTTCAATACTAAAGCGTTCTTCGGAAATCGAGTGAAGCTGAACGTCAAGTTAAGTGATTAAATTTATTGGAAACGCGTCGCGCCCGGAGAAGCAAATCGTTCTTTTATCGTTCATTCAAACTGCTTATCCTTATGAGTTATTACTTTCCTAAAGTAATCAAATTAAGTTCATGTAAAGTAGAAATGTGGAAATTCATTAAAAGAGAACATATACATTTTTAAAATACTTTAACATTAAAACCATTTATGACGCATCAGCATAAATATTATAGTAAGGAATTATTGTATAGAATAGAAAGTAAAGGAATAATTTGTTTTTTGTAACGACATATCTTAACACCTAAATCCGCATGCTGTTAAAGAATAGCTTATATCCATTTATCACTTCATAGATTAAGATGTATATCTATACTAATCTATACTAATATTATAAAGAGGAAAGATTTATATTTTTGTATGTATTGAAATAACTCAATAACTACTGGGCCGATTTTAAAAATTCTTTCCCCGTTAGAAAGGTAATTTATCTGTGAGTAACATAGGCTATATTTTTTTAATTTCACGCGGGCGAAGTCGCGAGCAACAGCTAGTAACCAAATAAGTTGAATAAATTATTTTTAAAAATATGAATTTATTCTCACATTGTTTTACTGCCTTTATGTCTGAATTCACATTCACTGTTGTCGCAATTAAAAACCGCCTTGTTCAATTTTTCCTACAAAATTGACAATTCAACACCTTAATTTTTTTAATTGAATTTTGTCTAGATTGTCACAGCATTGTAGTTCTCGGTAATTAAAATTTTAACACCCACTAATTTCTTTTCAAAGTTTTAAAAGTGACTTCTTTTTTATTTAAAACACAAGTAATTATAAAAAAGTTTTACTTTAAGGTTAAGTTATTGTTTAAATGTATAAATTGAAGTAGAAGGTGGTACGGCGCGGTCACTTGAGAATATCATAACTTAGCATACGATCATCATATATTTGTAACGGTTGCAACTATCAGCGAAATATCGAAATGCTAACATTCAACCTACATTTAACAAAAAGATCTAGAATATCAAATATTTATTCAGCAACTTTACATTTCATTTTACAAATAGAATAGAAGAATTTTAGATTTGTGAATTTATACATTTATACTCCGGGGCATTAGCACTTCTTTGTAAAAAGCAAATTCAGTCACATCATTTTGCAGGTTTTTATCATGTTTTGTAATTAATTTACGATTTCTTCTTTTCATCTACAATTTCTTCTTTGAATTCCGTTTGTCCGATTCCATTGTAAACCAAGAATGTCAGATTTCGAAACAAAAAAGTTCAAATATTAGTATGTTATCTTACAGTATCCTAAATCAAGTGATAGTACCAAAATATCAAGTACTAGCTGTTGCTTGGGATTTCGCCCGCGTAAATTAAAAAATAATAAAAAACATAGCCTATATTACTCATCGATAACGTAGCTTTCCTCTTTATAATACTATGTATAGAAGTACCCCAGCACACTACAGACTTTTAATCAGCCGATGGTTTCGGACGCTTGATCAGTATAAACATGTGTGGAGATGCGCACATTACCAAATTAGGCAAAAAATCAGACGCTGCCGATAAAAAGTGTGTAGCCTGCAGGGACTCTAAGTCAATATAATTTCAATATCAGATCAACGGCACAATCTGCGATATGGTTTACTTCCTTTTTCCATGCTCAAATAAAAAGTAAACTGGTAGTTTCTAAAACTGTAGGTAGAGTTAAAAAGAATGTAATGCCAGAAATATCACTGGCCCACAGGTGCTGCTAACGATACTAACTGAATATAAATTCACTACAAAAATCACCAAGAAGAGAACAATATTCCAGCATAGGTACACGATTTTGCTCTGATTTCTATAGCGAAATAGCTAGATTCGACACAAGTTTCATGTGAATGATGCTGAAATATTCACAGATATAATTTCATTAAAAAACGTTACATAAATATTTGATCCAAAAAATATATTTATCAATTTAAACTGAAAAATGTGTACGTAAACAAGTAATTTTATGAAATTACGAAATTGCCGACTAAAGCTCCAAAACTACATGCGCTCTATTGATTTATACTTTTAAAAATGTTCTTTGAAAATATTATTTCTTTATTACTTTTGCTAGATTTATAGCTATGAGGGGTTTTTCTAAATAACTCTTGAAGTCTTTTGAAGATCAAGGAAAATTAAGTTAAAAGAGTTTTAATGGACAAAAAAAAACAATTAGTAATTGCTGAAATCTTTTTCTGCGTAAACCTATCAATAAAACTTTCTATTTTATTAAATAATTACCTAATGCAATAAAATTCTTTTACTCGGCCAAGAATAATATCATGTTAAATATGTGCCAAACAGTTTGTTACAACGCAACTTAGGGGCAATTTAATGTTGTGCGTTAGGGGAGGCTCCTCGGTTACGGCCGGGCGGCGGCTTCAAACTTGTAAATCTCCCCGTAAAATTAATCACAAGTAGTTAAGCTTCGCTAAAACTCAGCTTAACGCCTTGGTTCAATAAATTGAGTTGAGAGTAACATTTATACGCATATCATATAACAATGGTTGCGTAACAAGTAACAAAAATGCAGCATATTTTTAAACATATACTAACATCAATAAATAAATAAACATCAACAACATGCCTGTAACCCAGGGTAGGTTACGGACGGACGGAGATTACGGACTTTCAAATGGCCAGTACATTTTTTTTATAACTTAATATACTGAAATCATTTATTACTTCATATTCCAATCATACACCAACCCGCAGTGGGCCAGCGTGGTTGACTACAGTCTAGTCAATCTAACTTAGGGTAGGCTCCGAGCCCCCCAGTGGGGACGTATAGAGAGCTGGTGATGATGATCCCAATTAGAAAACAAGACACAACCTCATATAAGACCAGATAAAAAAAGGAAAAGTATTTGTCATACGTAATTACAACGTAAACAATGTATGGAAACATAAATGTAGGAGTGATAAATACATTTAGAAGCCCTTACTCGCGTATCTCATGAAGAAAGGTTTTATTTCTACAATAAAATACATTTAAACAGAAAGTGATATACTTGTGAAGCATTAAATCGCAGAAACATTCATTAAATATTTAAAATCTGCAGCCGAAGCGACCTGCAGCCGATTAAGAAGGGTTTTAATTAACTTGTATACGCTGAAAGGTTTATTCAGAGGTAACGACTTTAATTGCTTTTGCGGTGAATTTGTAAACCGTATACTTTCAATGATTCATTGAAAACCGTTACGAGGTTTTTACAAGCGGTGTATGAGTAATGTTGTTCAATACTGTACTTACTTAATTTTGAGAAAATAGATAAAATAGTCTTAAATTCTAATTTTTAAACTTAGTAAAGTTGAAAACACAATAAAGCAATGTTAATACATTTGTATTCCTACAAAAAAAGACTATCCCGTGCATTAAAACACTGATTTGAAAGGAAACGGGGATTTTTCCTTCATTTATGGTAACCTTTTACAATATCAATGGAGTAACAATATTGTGTCGCAAGCCCCTCAAATTAACATTGCACCGTTGTGTGTTTGCTTTGTAGGCACTGCATCATTAGTCGCCCCTGGTAAGAGATAGCTACCATTTGTCCCCGCCCTACCCCAGACAGTGCAAGCGTCCGCCGCGTGTGTATTCATCCGGCACAACACTTCAAAACGTCTTTAAAGTACTCAAAATTCAACAACGTCTGCCTCTTGGTTTTGTTTTCAGATAAGAGTTGTTCACGTATGTCTGGACTCGTTTAATATGCAACAGCGTTACTATTTGTTTACCTTGCTCTATATGTACTGATTTCAGTAAGAACATTGTAGACGTTACGAAATACATGTCCAAAACTTTGAAGTAATATATATCAACGTAAATCTATTGTGTTCAATTTAAACATGTACATGTATTACGTAAAGTTGCTCAATTTCCGCATAAATTCAACTCATTTACATATAAATAGTATTTAAATGACTTTCATTCCATCAAAAATGATTACAGCTGAAAGATGAGATACACGTCCGCAATTCAGCGTTGCATTAATTGGTTTGCAATACGCTATTGAAATTGAAAGAGTTAACACAATACCACAATGGCTGGAAGTTATCAAATGGAAATGTTTGTAAAATTCAATTATAGTTTTATGTAGCGTTTTTATGCATTTAGCAAAAGCAGAGAAGGAAAAATTGAAATAACTGTGGGTAACAATAAATTGGTACATAATTCATTAGACGTAACAGTATGGTAGAATAGTACTTCCCAGTAAATAATTATCGCATAGCGTAATTCTAGTTCTTGTATGCTTTGTTTTGTTTGTAGCTTAGAATGTTTGAGTAAAACTATTCGATATTCTATTAACAAACCAGTTGTTAAAACGTTTCTAAACAATGGCTGTTCATTAGTTGTTGGAGTCCATCACACCACTTACTTTATGTAGCAATTATTTATTATTGCCTCTTTCACTTTAGAACAGACTGTATTTTAACGATGCACAAATTAGTTAAGGCCCAAGTAAAGTCTAGTTCATTTCAAGCATTCTGTTAATGTATCCTTACTAACTTTAGTAAAAAATAAACATTAATCTAGGGTCTACCCTAGGGCTTATCCTAGGTCATTTTTAGGTTTATACTCTTCCGTGCTATCGTATATTATAGATAACCCAGGTAAATGAAAGGTACATGAGGTGCGAATTACCTTGGAAATGCAAACATTAGCCTAACTAAGCCCAAAGTTATGAACGGTTTGCTAATTTTATTAACCAGTTTATGAAAAAATCTAAATTCGACAAATTTATTTATTCTCTATAATGCAGATAGGCTCTCGCCAACTACATACTCACAGGATCGCCAACTAAACGTGCACTTCCAAATATCAGAAGCTATAATCCTATTTCGCAGCAGCAAAATATCTCACGTATCCGAAATATGACAGAGTTTACGAATGAACGATAGAAGTTTATATCGCAAACAGGGATTTCCTTTATTTCATGTCAGCTGCAAAGGTTCAAAATCAAATTACGATTTAAAACAAAAGACGATTCGATATACAGATCTCGAATATCTATAAAAATGGAAATACGATTTTCAGCACGTATATGACATTTTAATTTTAAGCTTTAAGAAGCGAAACTTTTATGAAATTAGGAATTTGGTATAGTAATGGTAGTAGCACAAAACAGACTAAACAGGGATAAAACACATGTGTATGTAAATATTATCGAAGCATTAAAAGGCGGTTTGAATATTTGATCGTATATCGACTTTAAAGTCGGTGCAAAGCAAGGCTTGTATACCACTAAACCCCATCTAGTTCGGATACAACTTTAAAGTAAACCTTTGAAAGCTTCGTTAATATTTTAGTACACTTCAGGGTACAGCTGTGCGTCTTTAGTGCCTTCCACGTATATTAAACTGAACAAAAAGTTGACAACCAATTGTTCACAAAGGAATGTGAAATATTACGTATCCCATTTTTGGGTAAAAGAATTCGGGTGACCCATAATGTATTTTAATCATTATTACTCATCAATATAAAATTTAATAAAGCACTTGATATAAACGTGTCGTTTTATCCAAAGCGGGTAAAACGTTTTTATTATTTTTTCGTTCATCATATGCTACAGTGAAAGCCATCCAAACGGACGGAATAAATTGACCATTTTTCGCTGAATGCAAATTTAATAATGCAAAAATGTTACCCCTTTTTACTCTCTTCAGAAATCACATTGTATAAAATTTAGAATCACATATGAACGTGAAAATTATATTCCACGTTTTTACATACGGTGGTAAATTTGCAGACTTAAAAGATAACTTTTAAAATTGCATCTCATTTTCTTTACTTGCTATTTGTATACTTTACTCACTGTAACAATAGCACAGACGATGGCAACTTTAAAAAATAAAATAACTACTTTTCTGAGTGTTGTTTACAATTACCTGTTGTCTGGAGACATAATCGAATATAAACGTAACACTTTACAGGAATTTTGCAATTTTAGTATTATTACACTTTAAACGATTTTATCAAAATTAAAGAAATATTAAACTAATAATGTCTCGATTAATGAAATCTTTTAGCTAATTATTACACTTTCGTTGCAAATACAAATGTTAACAAGCCCCCAAATGCTTTAATGAAGTGATTTTCTTACGTCTCTCTGGAGGCCACTTTACTAAAATTACACGACGGAAACATACACCTAGAGAGTAACTCAAGTTTATTTATGTCAAATTACGAGTACAAACAGACAACAAAGCCTTGGACGCGAAATTACGGTGTAATTACTTTAGAAATGATCTCATTTAGTTTTTATGGCTTCCGTGAATAGTTTTTATTATTTAAAAAGCTAAATAATTTAAATACAACCCTGCCTTTGCACGTACTTTTATTAAGACATTTTATTTTTTCAGAATAAATCTAAAATAAAAATGTAAATCGAAGAACTGTCATCGAATTTATGTTGGAGAAACTAAGAAACCAATTTTCTAGTCTGTTTCTAGTATTCGCTACATTGAATAATACGACATGCGTTCCGCATAAACAAGCATTAGGTAAGACTTTTCTCATGCAGCCACTGCATTTGCTTGCTTTCTCTCAGGTAACTTGCATTATGTTACCGTTGTAAATTTTATTATAGAGACCCTCCCCAACATCACATCATGTATATACTAATATTTTTGTCAAGACCAAAGAGATTCAAAAAATTTATAGAGGAGGCATAGTTGACACTTCACTTGAGACATTTTTCACATGATCCACTAACGCTGTCTATTGATAGGTCCTCAAAACCACATGTCAATATAATTAATGTTTTATTTTATGACGCTGTTTAGTTTGTTTTATAACAAAAAATGGAGCTTATTGTAATTTTGTAAAATGTTTTATAACATGTCAATACAAGGACATGAGGTGGGGTACTAAAATTTGACAACTAACATAGTACCTTTCAAAGAAGTTACCGGTGAAAAAATATTGTTCCCTATGTCTAGTCTATATATTTTTTAGATGTTTTGCTCAAAACAAGGGTCAATACATTAATTTAAGTACGTACTTTTTTTGTACGTATGCTCTTCTTAGTACGTAATCTTACTAAATGAATGCATGAAATTCTTCAGTACATATAATTGAGCACTATTCATATCGCAAAGGCACTCAAAAATAATTATCATTCAAGTGGCCAGCCATTACCGCCTAAAGCGTGCGCCTCCGTTTGTTTCAAGAGTTTTTCTCCCGGACTCGTAATATCCGATTAATAGAGACTAAAGACAACGAGTGTTAGTAACGACCTCTTGATTACACTCGCTTATTTGTTGATGCAGTCAAATAAGCGAAAAAATACGATTTTTACCAATGAGAAACGTAAGCAAAGTCAGGCTTATTTTGTCTAATATAATATAACCTATATATTTAAGTTAGATTTCAGACGAAATGCTTTAAAAAGATAATAGGAAAATAAGAAAGAATAGTGTTATATTTATTATTATTATTACGTAGCAGAGCAATCATTCAGGTGGTAAATATTAAGTCAGAAAGAAAAAGCTCTAGAGAGCCACATTAGGCAGGTTGCGGCGTGTGACATATTGTAGGCTCGTAATAATACTCACTTGAGATATTACTTCATTTCTTTCTTTTGCCAACGAAATGACACTAATTTATAATAACAGTTTTTATAAGTCAACGTTGGAAAGTTGCGTCAGCTACGGTGAGGTACGACTTGCTTTGGCAATCCGTCGATTAATCACGGCTAGAAATTGATGTTTAATATCGGGAATTGGGAAATTAATTTGGATACAAAAAAGTGTCAATAAATTGTGAATTTATGTTGGATTTGTATTAATTTGCTAATAAACTTGGGATCTCAATTAAATTGAATAGTATAAAATTGTTCACTAAACTTATAGTCAAAGTAATATGTTCACAAATATACACAAAACCTACATATATTGTATCAGGTTGCGGGCATTGTTTTGCAATTTCGACAGAATACACAAATGCCCCGAAGGTAAAGCGATTGTATGCAAAGTGGGTGACCGGGCGTCGCTGGCGATGCGGTCTCTTGCGACCGACTGCTTCCTTTTGCTTACGTTAAATAAAACTAAAACCGAAGTAGGGGTTGTTTAGTTTTTCTTAATGTTCTGTTGAATTCAAAAGAACCGTTTGTCTATATATGTTGAGAAATTACCATATTTCACGTTGCATTTCCCGTTTTCTTAATGTTTACGCACTTTAGAAATTACAATTGAGGTCGCCACAAGTACTTAGATGAAGATTTAGTGATCGCTAATAGGAACAAAATTGCTAAAAGGCAGAAGTAATCTTTATAACATTATAAATGCGAAAGTTTAGACGGATGGATGTTTGTTAGAGTTTGTAGCCTAAACTGCTGATCGGTTCTCGATTAAATTGTCATAGATATAGAGGGCAGTCGAGAAGAACACATAGTTTTGTTTTTTTTTACACACATGATTTTGTTTTTTTTTATTCATTAAAAGCTAATGTCTTATAAGGAAAACACGTCTACTGTCATATACGTAAAAACAAAACGCCTCGGTTCTGAGCTCTGACTATTAACCATTTCTTTATTTTTTAAAGAATTATAATTCATACTTTCCTTTTATAAAACGACGTTTCTTAGTTCATAATAACTGTCTTATTATATCTTCAGATAAAATTACAGTAGCTAGGCTGCCACAATTTTATGTCAATATTTTTTATCTATTTTCTGCGACAAACTCAGAAGTTAGCGAAGGACAATTCTTTTTGATTTCCAAAGAATTTTTGTACCATGATAAATATGAAAGAAGTATTAACAAGTTTTGTAAGATGTTGCTTTGTAACTTTTTAACAAATGTTCTTATTTTTTGTTTTGTAATAAAAGTAAAATACAAACATTTACTTATAAGAATTTGTAACTTAATATTGTTATAAGAAAATGTAAAGTAAGAAATTCTTCAACATTTCTGAAAAGTTATTTATTTTCGTAAGTAATATGTATTTTTATGTCGCAGAAATTATAGGTTGCTTTTGTGTACATAAAAAAATGTTTTACAACAATTCATTAGCATTACGCGTTATTACGCTAGGTACTACACACAACCCCACCAACTGGTTCCCGCCTTGTCGTGGCGGTGGGGCTCAGTAGCCGCGGTACGTCGAGGGCCTC
>LD688955.1:4853116-4870888 GCA_003118335.3 Papilio memnon | reverse complement strand
CAAAAAAAAAAAAAAAAAAAAAGGTACTACACACATGTAAACGTATAATAACACTATGGTTATCACCAAATATGGCTGCAACACCCACTATAGTAATAAAATTATATTATAGAATTATTTTCCATGAGACTTCAAACTTCTACTATTTGTAAATTTGATGGCTCAGCCAAAACGCTTCAAGACAAAGTACCTACGCAATAACCTTTGGGTAATCGTAAAGGAAATTGGGACCGCTATTCAAAGTCAGTATATTTATCTTTTCGTGTTTCGTTTACTTTGATTTTACGATGGAATTTTAGACCAAAATGTATTTTGAATAATTTAGAAATGGTAAGTATATTTAACAATTGTACAGGTTTTGTAAATGTAATGATCATGTTTGTAGTAAAATCATCACACAGCAATATAAATGACTATTTACAACGTCTTTTTTAAATAGTTTATTAAAATTTGAAATGAAAAAGGACTGCCCGACGTAGTGTCGGGGCAAACTTTTATTAAAAATCTTTTTATCAGCAAGTTGCTGAACAAAGCAATCATAAGCTTGGAATATATTCCGAATAGAAATGGACTCACTTCTTTCATGATAAGTTTGTTATTTTGTACAATAGCATTTGTTTTCTTTACAAAATAGACTATTAAAATAATTATTTTGCTCTAATTCCAATTATTGTACTAGAAATCTAATCATATTTATCGTTGACGCAAGCCTGATCAATTTTGAGGTTAAGAAACTAAAGGCAAAGTTTAATTATAACCTTTACTAGATTTTATACAGCCAACGACAAACTAATACCAACCTCGTAAAACTCAAGTTTGCATAATAGTATCAGTGTCCCTGTAGCCACATGTTCAGTAAATAAAGAACAAGAAGTAAAAAAGTTTGTTGTAGCAGCAAACTTCATCGAATGTAAAATAGAAAACGTTGGTTAGTTTTGTACGTAACTTGTATCCCAGTAATGTGGTATTTTAGTCTAAATCAGTGTTTTTTTAACCTTTTAACCCCACGACTTTAGAATGTTGAATAAATTTCCAGTCTCTAGGTTTCATTACATAGTCGCAATTCTTTACGACATGTTTGTGATTGATTTAGACAATAAATCGCTTTCAATCATAATTTTACATATAGAACTGTCAGTATTAATCACGTTTCACTACCTGCTGATTTTTCATCTAGAAGTATGAACATTAAAATGTCTTCGTGACGAAGTTATGTACTTAGTGAAGAGATAGTCTCGTTTCCAGCTGGTCCGGCCGTAAACCTGCTAACTATATTTATAGCCCGTAATAAAGTATCTATCTGATAGGTCGTGCGATCTGCGACATGCATTAAATTGATGGCTAAGAACATTTACTTATAAGATAGTAGATCTAATGTAACTATTTCACGTCATTGAATGAATTCCACCAACAGTATTAATATAATAGTTAGATATGCCGCTTAGTTATTTGTTAGAAAAGTTTTAATTTTTCTTTAAATACTATACTAAAACAAAATTCTATACTCCTTTTGTTTTTTATTATTTTTATAAGTGTTGTGGATTCGTTTTAAGTAATGCTTTTAAAAGATTAATGACGTTCCATTAGAAGGGATGACATCTTTACGTTTACGAACCCTTTAGGGTTAACATTTGAAAAACGATACTTTACGTTTAATTAAAGGAGCCACGGTTTATTTTTAGTTAAAACACTACTTACGGTTTTACATTATTACTTTTACGGTTAACAATCTTTACTCAGATAATCGGTAATTGAAATTTTTTTATCTACTACAATCTAATGCATTTTTATCTTGAACTTTGGTTAACACACATAAATACCATAGTCAAAATTATATAAAATGTATAAACATTTGCAAAATGTTGTCCATAATTAACGCTGTTACGTTTGGACATCTGTAATTTATTACGACTATCTAAAAATGTGTCTTCAATTATCAGAAAGGAAAGAAACAACAAAATGAGCTCTAGATAAATCAGTGCGAGTTGACAGCGAGCAGTTTGTGCCGATATCAACAACCCTCCACTCGGATCACCCGGTAATTTATTGAAAACGATTACCCGAAACAAAATCCCTTAAAGATATTGAGAACACAGATTAATAAAACACTAATTTTATTCCTTCTTGTTAATGTACAAAATATTTAAGTATTGGTATTAAATAATATTTTTTTAAGAAAAACAAAATCGTCTTCAAACTTAGAACGGAGATTGGATTGAAAATAATATACGTATAGATAAATTCAATATGCTCACTGCATTCAAAACCATTTTTTTTCTACCACATTAATAAATCCTTCGGTAATCAAATCCATAACTCTGCATGTTATAACGCTATAAAACATTTAATAAAATGAACAAAATAATTGATACAAGTAAATTGTACGAAAGGGATCAAGTCCTCCAACAAAATTCAGTCGCCTTAATATTTTCTAATGACATTTTGACATTAACATGGATAGCCTTATTAAATCTTTCACTTGACGTTAATAAATTATTATCTTGTTTATCAATTTTGTTAGATTAAAGGAATATCAAATTATATATTTTTCATACGATACGGCTCTACGTTATTTTTATTATTGTTATTTTTCGGAGGACAGGGAGCTGATAATGTCATTTTTCTTTTCTTCAGAACTATTCATTGATAATTTAGAAGGACCTTTAGTAAGGTATCTCATACTAAATCTACATTCATCTAAGGATAACTACAAATCAAGTCAACCCCATATAGTAAGTTGTAGTTAAAATAAACTCAGTAAAATTCAATATACTTGTAGAAATTTTCAATATCTAAAAAGTGCTTAGTGGTTATTTTATTTTGTTATCCTTATAAGCCACTTATATCTGCATAGAAATATATTTTGATACCATTCAGTTTTGGTATGTTAACTGATGGATTTAAGTTAGAAACAACAGTTGCGCTAACAACAATCGCCGGCGGAACATTAACAAGATATGTTTACAACAACACTACTGTCTAATGAAGTGATTTGCATATTCCCTTTGAGGTTACTTAACATGCTACATGTTACGGACACTTGGGGGATGAAATGTTATGCATTTATATCAAGAAGGTTATCCCTTAAATCTATACTAATATAATAAAGCGTAAACACACATTACTTTGTGCCGTAAGATGTCAGCAATTACAACATATTTTTGAATAATTCTTTTTTTAATAAAAATACCTACACTTGCGTCACGCTTTAAGCTACATAATTTCACGCTATTAAACTTAGAGGGTAAATAAATTGGATAAAAACACTAATGCGGGAAAGAGACCATAAGTTGCTGCCAACAACAAGGAAGCAAGATTGCCATGGTTAGACATCATGTCATGTCATTTTGACATTTCCATTTGATAATTTGACAAATGTAATAAAGTTTTTATAATTTCACACGGATGAAGCCGCACGGGAACAGCTAGTGTTTAGATAAAGTTCTTAGTTCTTTACTTCGACCACAAATATGATTTTGAACGAACGAATAAATTAAACCTAAAAGTGTACCAATATTCACTAAATAATGTACACGCTGTGAAACATTGTTAAAAGCTTATCTAAGGAAAAAGTAACGTTATTCCAGCAAAAATAAAATAAAAGTTACTTCTTATTATAATGAATACAAAAAATTAACAGCAATACTAAATTAGAAGAACAAAAAGTGATAATACACAAGCGCTTCTTGTTTTACTCTAACAAATCCCCACGCAATTATAACAGCGCAAAGACGAAAGTACCTTTAAACCCTTAACCACTCACCCTTAATCACGTTGTAACTGTCAGAAATACAACACGTTTACGATGACACGTGCTACTTGTAAAGGCTTGTAATTTACAACAGTATTACAAACTAAACACGAACACTTTTGTACACTATTTGAAAAACTGCTAAAGATTTTTTTTTACACAAGACATTATCGCATTATGTATGAAAAAAACATGCCGATTCCATTTTAAATGATCCTATGTGGTCTATGTTCATAAATGCGAATTATTTAATTTAATTTAACTTCAGGTTCTGTTATTTTACGAGCGTATCCCGATCCCAACAATATAAGCCCTTGCTAATACAACCCTGCCAATCTGAATACTATAAAATATGAAGTGAAAATTTACGAGCAGATACACATAAATTTTCCGCGATAAAACAAAGTGATTAATAATTTCAGAAGCAGAAGCAATACACTAAATTATTCGCATTTTCAGCGAAAATTATCGGAATATTAATAAAATAATATTGCCATCCCTTACAATTCATTTGAAAAGAGAGGGATAAAAATATGTTTATGTTCATGAATTACAATGAAAAGCCACGGTTAGAAGATAACGGTACATGAACAGAAAAGCGCTCAACCCATAGACAAAGTGACTTTTGTTTAGCGAAATCGCTAATAGTACGTCAAAATGTTTCAAAATGCATAAGGATGAGTACATGACAAGCACGTGACTTATCGCATGTTATTGTCAGTTCCATACATCTATACTAATATAATAAACCGTAAACACACACTTCTTTGTTGCCTAAGATGTCAGCAATTACAGCATATTTTTGAATAATATTATACTTTTTTTAATAAAAAGCCCAACACTTTCGTCACGTTTTAGGCTATAATATTTTGGATAAAAACCCTAATGTGGGAAAGAGACCATAACTTGCTGTCAACAACAAGGAAGCAAGATTGCCATGGTTAGACATTTGCAATTGATAATTTGAGAAATGTAAACAAATATGAAATAAAGTTTTTATAATTTCACGCGGATGAAGCCGCATGGGAACAGCTAGTTTTTGATATTTCGATCAGCAATAATCGAATGTTACTTTGTCTAAGGGGGCACTATCTAGACATAATTTTTGCCACATTCTCGTTTATCTAATGGATAAAAAAATTACGACAAAGGTTCCCTTCTATGCCTTAGCTACTTTACATACAAGATTTACCTATTAAAAGAAGATAAATTGAGGAGATTTACAGAGACGGGATTAGTTAAAGCTTGCGTTCATTAATTAGGAGTAACATTTTTCAACTGCCGCACGGAAAAGCTCTCTTTTGACTAATGTAACCTCATTATCCGGATACGGTGGAGCTCGGAGCACTATACAGCATTAGCATTATGTTTGGAGCAAACTAAAAGTTGCCACTGTTAAATTTTAATCAAAAAAGTTTTATACCAAATACTGCTTAAGTGAGTTAAAGCAATGATATTTTTTGTTATCCCCTTAATCCTTAGTGCGTGCAAACCAACTAAGTAACTGACTTTTGTTAATATAACCTCCGTTTAGAAAACGGCATGAAAACGCAAAACGAAGCAAAGTGTATAATAAAAATTTCAATATTATAATTTATCTTGTGTCAGGACTTCACAATCACAAGTCGTCAGGATAATAAATTTAATTTACGTCTTCATGTTCACACTTTATTTCACTTAACGTTTTATTTTTATAACGGTCTTACCTTATCAATCACTCAGCGTTAACTTGAGCGGACTACACATAAATATTTAATTTCAGTCCATCCATTATGTTGCGTTAGCTGGCAATACGGTGCCTTTATATGAGTCAAGAATCTCTCAATAAAAATAATGAAATCGAAGTAAACATAATAAAATACCGACTTTATTTGATATATGAATAAAATGAATTGATTTATGGAACCTTTTCCAATAGTTTTTTATTTATTTCATACATAACTTAAGCACAATTAAATATACTTTTGATGTTTGAAAATTTCCTTTTAGCAACAAAAGTTGACATTTTTCGCAAAGTGATGAAAAACAAAATTTAAAGGAATTAGATTTACCACTTAACCTAAATGTAAAAAAATAAAGCAATTGAAAACTTTAACATTTAAAAAGTGAGTAGTCAGTTGTTTAAATTAATTATAAGGAATAGTGGATGAGCAAAATGTGCAATTAACTTGGCGCTACTAATTGATACGCAATCCCATTAGGAGTGCAAATGGAAGCATTAACTAATTCCCTTACGAACACACTTCTTTATTTGTTTCAATTAAATTTTTAATGCCGCTTTAGTCGCAATAGATACATTTAAATAAACAATTGATGACCGCTATCTAGTCACTTAATCGTTGCTTAAGCTGTCCCTTAGTGTAGAAACCGTAGAATACAGAACGTTAGCAACTTAGAATGTTAAAATTAGATGGTCGAGTAATTGATCGAGCTTTTGTAAGTAACGAAGAGTGGTAAAAGGTTTGAGGTGGTTACAGAATTATATTCTGTTTGATTATTTTATAATAGTTACTTTGGAAGTTCATCTAAAAGCTTGGCTGTCGTAACTTTTTAACAGTAAAAGCATTATAAAGTCGTAAGTCGCGGTAACCAACTTTTACAAGGACGGTTTTCGGTGGAATATCTTTATCGAAAAGTATACAACTTACAGGCATTGTGTAAGTTACAAGATTATCTTGTCTACATAACATCTTACATTTTATTCACTAAGCGGATCATATGGGATTTGACTCCATCTAAACTGATACAATATGTAACAGCGAATTTTGTCTATACAAATATTACAAAGAGGAAAGATTTGTATTTTTGTATGTATTGAAATAACTCAAAAACTAATCAGCCTATTTCAAAAATTGTTACAAAATATAACTACAGTATCAGTGAATAACATCGGCCGTATTTCTAACTAATTTTTAATTCCACATGGGCGAAGTCACGAGTAGCAGCTAGTGTATGATAAAGGTTTACTAAAATATTTACCTTTTTTACTGAATTAAGCTGTTAGCTAATCAGACGTTTTCTTTTCAGGCGTATTTATTGTTTTATTTTTTGTATTGTGTACGTATTGTAGTGTAAAATTTTTCTTAAAACTTGGCAACTGACAATTCTTAAAGTGAATAAGGTACTAAATAGCTTTGAAAAATGTTACGCTATTAAAGCAAATAGCGCTAGTAAGCAGGAACAAATTTAGACAAATGTAAATAGAGCTCTGAATATATGAAACCATTTCAGCTATTCCCTTTCATTGAAAAGTGTTACGCCGCACTAACATTCAGAGTTCACCGCTTGCCGGTTGCGTAACATTTATTTACAAAGCAGGTAATACAAGATTTTTGACAAGAAAAGCGTATCTCCAGTAACATATGAGAATCTATTTGAACTTATACGATTCGCTTGCTAAAATATATTAAAAACCGTACAAAGATTAGAACGAATTTAGAAAAACTATTCGAAAAAAATATGGAAATGAAACATCCTAGACTTCTTTCTTATATGAGTTTTTCCTGGACTCTCTAGAGGCTGTTTCGAAACTAATAAAACATTTTGAAACGTATCAATTATTGACAAGTATAAGAGCACAAATATATTAAGGTCAACTTAATCTTTTTGTACGGGTGGAGTGATATCGCATACAATAGATATCACAACTGACACTGTCCCCTTTGTCCTTATTGCTGCTAAGAAACATTATGTTATTATGGCCTGGAATATTATGTTACTAGCCAGCACTCGTGACTTCATGTGCTTGGATGATGAATTGTCATAAAACCGCATAGGTAAATTATATTTATATAGTAGAAATTTCTCTACATCCCACATAACCTTCATTACCTGATCCTCATGACTTCGTCCTTTCACCTTCCCTCTTTAGACCTTTACAGGTTATATTTGAAGAAATTAGATAGAAAACTAGCTGTTCGCAACGTTTTCCCCGTGGAATTAAAAACAATCGCTTTTTTGGTCTCGTTAGATTGATAAATAGCGTAACCAACTACATACCTGATTACACACTTCGCTTTACAATCATAGTTGCATGAGATTTAATTTAAAAATAAAAGTGGAGAAATTTGATTTGTGATACATGATATTTCAAATTATCAGTTATTCCAGCGAACATCTGAATCATATTTATGATCCCTTAGAGATTTTCTTAGTTATTTTTTCAGATAAATACCTGCCTATATCAAGCAAAAGTTGTATTTTTCAGTTGTTTCAGTCGAGTGGGTTCATCACAGCTTCTTAGGCAAGATTTATAGATACAACTTTTTGAGTTATAAATTTTGCAAAGAACATAAACACCTTTAGACTTCATCGTATGATCATCTGTTAAAAATGAAAGCGGTAAGGGACATTTTGTTAATAAAGACATGAAACAATAAAGTATATCAAACCAAAAATAACGATTATTTATTGTTGCTAATCGTATCGATTGAAATGTGTATTTTAAGCTAGATTATGTGTAAAGAAACATTCGACGGGTATGTTATAATTACGAATAAATAAAAAATAATAATTCTATAGGTAGTGCTACTGTGTCTACTGGGGATGGTAAACGCAGTATCAGTCTCGCCTTTCCCGGATAATGTAAGTGACTGCTATGACCAGGATACATTTTTGTGCTTTGACGACTCTAGCACATATCTTGCTAACCTATTTGGGTAAGTCAAACCATCAAGTAATGTGTATGAAAAATATTACAGAAGAATACTACATTTAATAGAGATATTGATGTATAGTAATTATAAAAACCTAAGTAATCAATATCGGATTTATGAACGTGCATGCCAAAGGATTAATTTCATATTTATACGCGCAATCTATCTTGAAATTAAGAAATTTATTTTACTCAACTATTGTGCCCGTTTATAAGAACGTATAATTTAATATTTGGACTGTTGATTTCTTTTAAGTACAAATAATTATAATAATATTCATTTTAGGTTTGAACAACCAGAACATATCTGGCACGAACAAGATGAATTTATAAACAAATGTGGAAATCACTTCCATCCCATTAATGGCTTTTACTGGTATGTTGGGAAAGATGGTTCTTTATATATTAATAAACATAAATCTGTTGACAATGACAAAAAAAAATTAAATATAGTTGCCGGGGGACGTGTTCCCGACGATGTAATTGCGTCTATGCTTGGATAAAATAAATCTTATATAATTAAAGGTTATTGTTTTCAATCTATACTAATACAATAAAGCGTAAACACACGCTTGTCAGCAATTACAGCATATTTTTGAATAATTCTTTTTTTAATAAAAACCCTATATCTACGTCACGCTTTAGGCTATATATTTTCACGCTATTAAACTTAGAGGTAAATGAATTGGATAAAAACCCTCATGTGGGAAAGAGACCATAAGTTGCTGCCAACATCAAGGAAGCAAAATTGCCATCGTTGTCATTTGAGCATTTGACATTTGCAATTGAGAACGTCACAAATGTAAACAATAAAATAGAGTTTTTATAATTTCACGCGGATGAAGCCGCACGGGAACAGATAGTAAGTGATATTTGTATTCTTTTTAACGACCAAAATCTTCTACACATAAAATAATATTTGTTCTAGCATTATCTTATCCTGCTTTGTTTAAAAAATGTATGTATAAATGCACGAAAATACTTATTTATTTTGGGTATATGTCATCAAAATTACTTGAATAACTTAAATCAATGTAGCAATTTTCCTTTAAATAGAAATAACAATAAAGCTGTTTTTATAGCAGAATATGGTTACATTTCTAGTTTTATAGTAAAAACAATAAAAAATTTAAACAAGCGTGAACGTGTTTGCGGTGAACATTATGTTAAGTCAAAGTATATTTATATTCTATTGTTTGGTAAGTTTTAAAAATAATTATAAAATAGTAACTGATTCTCGCTACTACGTCTGCGTGAAGTTTTTTTAAAGAAACTTTCACTCTCTATTAGACCTATACAAGATTAAGAAGACCTTTAGGAGATGAAATATCCAATGTATAATGTCAAGTCTAGACCTAAAGCCTAGTTATTTCGGCTGTGCGTTGTTATGTCAGCCAATCAATCAGTTTACTCTTCTCTGTATGTAAATTAAAAGTACATACGACATAGATACATGTATTACAATACACTAGACTCGTGGAGTTAACTGAGTTCGGGAAGAGGACGACAGTGACTAGCATGTCGGCGTCGCGTTTGTCGCCATTTTAACAAACACAACCCTAATAATACGTATTTATCATCTATACTAATATAATAAAGCGTAAACACACACTTCTTTGTTGCCTAAGATGTCAGCAATTACAACATACTTTTGAAAATTATTTTTTTAATAAAAAGCTTCGGGCTATATATTTTCACGCCATTAAACTTAGGGGGTAAATATTTGGATAATAACCCTAATGTGGGAAAGAGACCATAAGTTGTTGCCAACATCATGGAAGCAAGATTGCCATGGTTTGTCATCATGTCATGTCATTTTGACATTTGCAATTGATAATTTGACAAATGTAAACAATAAAATAAAGTTTATATAATATCATACGGATAAAGACGCAAGGGAACAGCTAGTATTGTATTATAGTAATATAAAAAGAAACGTTATTATTATCTGAATCTGATACTTAACGCTCCTTAGCTTTTATATTTTAAATCTCTTAGTAAATTCAATTTTCCATTTTTGGGATCGTGGAATAAATAAACGTTTATACAGCACGTGCAGACTCCGAAACTGTCGCAGTGTAATTTCAACCTGGAAATTATTTAGCAGAACTCCAGAAATTTCTTCCCGCCACCGAAGCAATATCACATGTCGCTAATAAAATCGACTATTTTAAGAGTAAAGCAATACTGTGAAGTAAAATAAACGAAGTATGCGGTTCCCAGGTTTGGAAATAAGGAATTTCTGGCATTAAATAGGAAACCAAACAAATAATTTATGAAACAAGTCAAGAAAATAAAGTGAAATTATTTGGACATAAACGTAATAAGTATGGATGTAATAGTGTTTTTTTATGAATGATTTTCGTTTATTAGACAAAATTAGAACGAAAACTGTTCTTTCTTTAAAGGTAACAAAATCATCTTTAATGCTGAAAGGATCTTTTTTTTGTTAAAAGCACAATCAACTGATACGAATAGAAAATAATTTTCTGAATTCTATTATTTTTCGTTTTTTTTATCACATACAAACATTTAAGTTTGGTCTTCTGCAATATTACAAAATAGATTTATTTTTCTTTCATACTTTGTTTTGGGCCGTGAACCACTAAACTTCTTAGATTTCATCTTTTATTCTAACTCCCAGTTGTAGGCGTAATATATTTTATGTAATTTTACAACCTGACGGAGACTTTCCCACATAATATTAATAAGTGGCTTCTCTGACAAAAGAAAGAAATGAAGTAATATTACGACGCAGTTTTATTACGACCGTGCCATATGTTATGAGCCTCAAGGTATTCAGCAATATTCTATCACGAAAGTCACTTTTTGTTTTCCTTTTTTCTTAACTTAATTAAAAATATAGTCAACAAGAAAATTAACATAGTACTTTAATTATGGCAAACTCCAGGAACAGTGACAGAAAATTTGAAAAATATTATTTTTAACACAGTAATACAAAAAATGACATATGAGGACATTTAGTTATAAAGTTTACCCCGAACCAAGAATCTCGGTAGATTTAGTTGTTTCAGTTTCTCTGAAAATTAATCATAACACTGAATAGCATTTTCATTCAGTAAGCTATTAAGATGGTTCTTTTTTCTCATTACCTCTTCCGTTTATTCCCAGTGCGAACATAACATAATGTGCACTGCTCCGTACTGCACCGACTACGCCGCAGTTTCTACAGACTGCAATGAATTGAAATTGTATGTTGTTTATTGTTGTTCCCCAGTGAATATTAGTTTATTGTTTAAAAGAAAAATTGTACGCTGTTAAGTTTTAAATATTTTTCTTTGATCATTACCTAACGATAAATATTTGGGACTACTCGAAGTAATGAGCATGGACGGGACCTTATTGTGGCTTTCGTATGAAACTTCTATAATGTAATATTGATGATTTTCTGCGCTTTACCGGTTCAACTATTACAATACCTTTTATAATTATTGGTACCTGGCCTTAAGCGTATTTTCTAAACACCCGTTTTCAGCAAGAAAAGGCGTCGAGGTCAATACAAGAGAGTCCACTTTTACAGAAAGATTACTGAAAAAAAAACGATGAATAATTTTTAAAGTTTTCTATTCGGTACGACACAAAAATTAACAAAGGCTATTAAAATCATTTTACCGGTAGAAGACCAGTAATACCCACCATAGCAATCTCTATGACGTTAATCTCAATATTCTGTACAATCACATCGCTTTAACATTTTGATATTTTATCTGTGTGTTCATAATTTCGTCTCTGGTCTGGTTGACAGTTGACAGATGCCAAAATAATTGTTGTTTAGCATTGCGTTTCATTTCAATGTTAGAGAATTAGTTTTAAATACTCTAATATCCTTCAAATATACATTTTGTTTTAATATTGATAGATAGAGTTATTAAATCTGTCAATATGAGTACGAGACCAGACGACCACCGTCGAAAGTGGGATAAAGACGAATTTGAAAGAATCGCAACAGAAAGATTAAAAGCAGAACTAGAAGAAGAGGAAGACCGAGCCAAAAAGAAACGTATGAACGATTTCATTACTAATTTTAATTTAAGATAATCCCCCTTTTTAAAGTATTAATTAATGTGTCTAAAATCCTTTTCAGCGCCGCCAGTAAAAAGAGAGCTCTTAAAGCAACGGGATTATAAAGTTGACTTAGATTCTAAACTAGGAAAAAGCGTTGTCATAACAAAGAACACTCCAACATCCCAGTCTGGTGGATACTACTGTAATGTTTGTGACTGTGTTGTCAAAGATTCAATTAACTTTTTGGACCACATCAATGGCAAAAAACATCAACGTAACCTTGGCATGTCCATGAAGATAGAGAGAAGCACATTAGACCAAGTAAGTGTACTTATCAATCTAAATAAATTTAGTACTAAGTTTCTGCAATTACCGGCTAGAGTGTATTTTGTGTGAGTCTAAATTAATGTGTGGAATATTTATTTATTCAGTAATTTGTTATTATAATATACTTTAACAAATTGACAGGTCAGTATGAATGTAAACATGCAATTATTTCCTACATGACTAATATGTTACAGGTTAAAGCAAGATTCTCATTGAACAAACGTAAATTAGAAGAGAAAAAACGCGATTACGAATTGGACACACGATTAAGGGAAGCTGCGGAAGAAGAAGCGAGGTTAAAGGAACTCCGTCGTGAGAGACGCCGTGACAAGAAACGTAAAATACAAGACACAGAGGAAACCAATGATTCCCCTGCTCAGTCGGAACTTGCTCAAATAATGGGTTTCTCAGGTTTTGGAGGTTCAAAGAAGTGATTGTACACAAATTTTACAAACAACTATTTGTATCAATTAATATTAAAGTATGTTAATTAAATACAAAATAAATAGTAAATTATATTGTGTTATTACTTCACACTTTATTTAAAGGCAAGTTTGACAATATAAATATTGGTTTTATTTATACTGTCACACAATTTATATTTTTATAAGAAAAAATAAACACACAAAAGTATGTGTATTGTTAGATGTTATACAAATTGAATGCAACTGGATTTAATCAAAGGCTCCATTGATACAAATTGTATGCAATTTTTCAAGCGGAACAAAGGTCACCCTATATGAAACATGCTAACACATGTTTTATGTGTTCATCTATTTTAATAGCAGGCCAACCTTTTGTAAAATGACCATCTCCCTATGTATCAAACCTGATAAATAATATGTTGATACTTAAAAAAAGGTTTCAGAAGAGAAGAGACTTCCAACCATCATAAACCTCTACATCGCGACCCAAGTTATACAATTGTTATTAAAAAAAAATATATCCAAAACATAACTGTTATCTTTCTGTCTCCATTAGGATTTTTGCCAATTTTGCTAAATACAAATTATTATGAACATAAGAAAAACATCAGTAATTTAAATTCTACTGGGATTTGAACTGTTGGCCCCCTCTGTCACAATTATAACTCATGCTACCTTGATTCCTTAAATGTTTTTATGTAATATTTGTACATAATCTAACATAACAAAGGTATGGGAACTGGGTGTGCGTCTTTATTTCCGACATTGGAACGGATGGATGACTTGCATTCAATGTACTTTTAGCAATACCATGAAGGATGCAGACAATGAGGAAACCCATTGAATAGACATGATTATACGCCATAGTGTGCGCTATTCGCGAACCATGAATATAGCACGCCCTCCTATAAATACCAAGTTCTAAGTTACATAAGGTTTGTGTGGAGATACAAACAACAAGAATGACACGTTTGCGTGCTGTATCCTCTGTAGTTATTTTATTTCTTATTTTCTTTGTAGAATATCAGGTAAATTTTGTTTGAAATGACTTAGGTGTTAGTATAAAAGTTTTATCTTAATTTTTTTATTTAGTAGTTGTAGGTATATTGATATTAAAGTTGTGAATTTATTACAGGTAACAGCCGAAGCCAATAATTGGATGGGTAAGTATAAAGTAGACTAAACATCATTATTTTGCTAAATTATTACTCAATTTTTCTATGAAATTTTATTAATAACGAATTATCATTTCAAAAGAATTGTAAGATAGTAAGTAAGCATTTAAAATTTTACATATAATTTTTTAGATTAGTAATGAATTTTTCACACTGTAAAATATACTTGGCATAAAGTAAATAATAAAACTACTATGAAATGTATATAATTTTTTTATTATATTTAAGGTATTGAATATACTTCATGCTTTTTGTTTCAAAGTGTACAGACAGACAGACAAGTAGGTGGCGCTAAATTTGTTGACTGTTTTTTTACTTTTAGATGATACATTACAAGTCCGGGTAAAACGCCAGCTGGAAGATTTTGATAGTGATGATGTCCCACCCGATCAACAAGAACCCGGATTTTGGGATAGAGTAGTAAAAGTTGCTTTGAGATTGTTCAATAAATTTATAGAATGGCTTAATTCATCCTAATGTATTGATGTTAGTTTTATTTAGGTTAGTTATTATACAAAAATAAATCTTATAAACAAAGCTTAATTATTGTTTTATTGTCCTTAACTGTATTGTAATAAACCTTCAATGTGTTGTACATAACATACATCATAAAAACAGGGTTCTCAAATACATTAAATGATCAGGTTGAAATACTTTTGAGTAAAAGTGGTACTAAAGTACTAGAACATCATACATATGTTTATTACACAATCTCATTACAATATGTAAAAGATATATGTTCATGATGGTCTTAAAATATCCTCAGATAAGTTAAGTGGGTTATATGACCTTTGTGATGCAATATGTCTTATGTGAGTCAGCTCTTGATTATCTGTATAATGAGGAAATGAATTTAATTCTTTATCAGACATGTTAAGTGTCCTAAGAATGTTTTTAACATTTGACACTCTCATAAAAGGTTTACTTGTCAAAGCTGTATCAACTAGACACTTATCCACTATTGAAATTATCATTTTATCTTTAGGCAGTTCTTTGCCTTCTAATGCATTTGCCAGTGCGTGATATATCTTACTAAAATTAACATTACTTGTGCAAGCAGGTGCAGGAAATTCTTCAAAATCTGCTATCAAACGAAGAACTGTTGCAGTATCTGTACGAAGATCCTTTAAATTTAAAGTTTCTGTGAGAAATTTACCCCAATCTGCCAGTGGTATAAGGTTGCTTCCCGTTTTTATGTCTTTTTTTACTTTCTTACACAATACTGGATGTTCGGATATCAGGTTCTTGTAATGTGTTATTGCCCCTCGAATATCATCTACAGATTTAGTGGTAATGTATGTACTTAGTTTTTCATAATCCTGAAAGTCACATACCTTCAATGCTTGATAAAGATCATATTTCTCTTCTTTCGTCCAATTTTCAATGCCATACGTATTACCATTACTTGACGGTTCTCCCATTCTACCTCAATTATTACACAGTTTCTCAAATTCTATGTTTTCACTTGCCTTCTGAATTAATAAAGCTTTAAAGGAATCACCTTGCTAGCAAACCATTCAAAACAAATCACCGCCGCCGAGCTCCTAGTGTTAAATTATAAATATTATAGTGCTTTGCTTCTGGCCAGCACAAAAAAGGGATGTGTAAAACGGAAAATGAAATAAAACACCCCTGAAAAAAATCTTAAGCGAACAATTCATTCACCAATAAACAATGTAAAAATCTGACTTTGACATAATAATTTGAAATCGTTTGAAAGTTTATTTTTTTTAACAAAGATTTTAACGACTCTGGATTCTTGCCCTATTTAGGTGGCGTAGATTTTATCTATACTAATATTATAAAGAGGAAAGATTTGTATTTTTGTATGTATTGAAATAACTCAAAAACTACTGGGACGATTTTAAAAATTCTTTCACCGTTCGAAAGGTAATTTATCTGTGAGTAACATAGGTTATATTTTTTAATTTCAGGCGGGTGAAGACGCGAGCAACAGCTAGTTACATATATAGAAGATAGATATGATATGATTATGATAAAAATTATTGATTTTGGAGGTTTAAAAAACAAAGGTGGCAATAAACAAAAATTCGTTTTTGAAGCATTGCGAAAGAGTTCATGCATTACAGCTGTTGAACACTAAATCCAGTCATTTCACAGACATTGATGATCACTTAAAATTGAATGGCCAGATTTTTCAGTTTACTGGAGTACACTGGAGTACACTGTAGTACAGTCTCGAGGCTTAATTTTTCAACCATGCCTACAACCAGAACCTTTAACAGAGTGGATTTGTAGGGTAATTAAATAAAATAAAGAGTAGATAGTATAAAATTATATATATATTGGTTATACTTTACATGTGATCAGATATTTCTAAACATTATTTCGTATGCATACTTGATAATATTCATTACAATTTTAAGGAACAGGCTCAATGGCACTAATACTAATAGTATTTTAATGAAATATTTTATTTTTCTTTTAGGGAAATACATAAAAACGATTAACATTATGCACTGCATTTCAAACAAATCTAATTACATAGTTATTCACAATTGTAATATGCTATGAAAAATATACGGAGCTTCGTATACTTTATAGACTAGCATTTACGACGGAACCAGTGACTTTTATTATGAAGTAAAACAAACTAAATAGAAATTAAAAGTTAAAAAAAAAATTAAATGCAGACATCGAGAACTATCAGAATGTACTAAAATAAAACATATACACATAACTTTTATAGGAATACTGTAAAACATCTTTGAAAACATTCACAATTAGATAGCTCTAGATTATACAAATTTTTGACATTGCAAAAGGGGGTAACTAAAGCTTATAAATATTGAAATAATCATATAAGGGGCAACTGGTTTAATTATAACTAATACTTATTTGTAATATCATTAATATAAACTGTATTTGTTTTAATTTCAATGAGGACAAAGAATTATAAGTATTAAATGCAAATTGCTATATGAATTGAACACAACGGCGTATTTATAAGTTTCTATATTTATTATGGGAGACTTCTTTTATTGTAACCACAGGTGGGGGAAATATCACTAGACAGACTTTAATTATCGTTAATTCTATGTACAGTAAGGGTCATTCGCAGTGTACCACAATAATTGTCTTGTTCCTTGCTACAAAACAAACTCCACTGTTCTTCCAATTAGGTACAAGTTGAACAAACGAAAAGATAACAATAAAAATATATTCATGTATCATTGACCAATGCTTTTCGTTCGTTCAATTTTACGTTTAAATTATTATGGTTAAGGTAGAACACCGCCATATTTCCCGATAGTACCTACTCTATTGTCATTAATTCAGATAAACCATAACATACTAGACTGAATTATAGATATACAAACTCATTTTAGCGGAAAGCGCTATTTCTGTGCATGCATGCATACAGTATACAAGCACCCCTAGGGATATGTTACA
>LD688955.1:4832258-4842417 GCA_003118335.3 Papilio memnon | reverse complement strand
CCCGCAGGCCGCCCTTACTGCAGGGATTGCAGAAGTGCAGCAAGCCCGGCCAGCTGCGCAGCACGCACAGCAGCGACAGTCTGCTGCACGTGAAGCGCATCTCACGTTCATCCCTGCACATCGTAAATAAATCATTTTAGGTAAAGAATAGTATGCTAAAGTATCAAATAACAACTGTACTATTCATTTGTCCATTTCATAACTTTTTTATATAGGAGAATGGGGCAAACAATCAGCAAGTTGTCTACAATTATTTGATTAAATCTGACTCCAGAGAAACATAGCTGATTGAAATATATTACAAGTTTAATTTCTTATTTAAAACAATATGTAAGATTTTACTATGGATGCCACAAATAACAACTTATTTTCATAATTAATTAACTTTAAAATTACCTATTTGAATCAGTTCCCGCAGGTCGACAATGAAAATCACAGTACGGTGAATTGAGGCAGGTTAGATCAATTCTCGCTGCTCTTCGAGACAAAGGCTCGTTCAGTGTATGTAGTAAGACCCCACAGAGGGCCTCCGCCATGCGGGGTGTCGCACACTCCGCCAACTGACGGATCACTGCGTTAACGCCTCCACAAGAGATAAACAAATCAGGGTTTAGCACACCTGGAATAAATTCTATAATGTACACTTAAACACACTTAGGCATACTTTAGAACTATAATTAATTAAATAACCTAATAGAAATTAAATAGTCATTAAGTTGATCACTAATAGACACTTGTCATCAACAGCAAAATATATTAAAAGAAGACTATTTACTAAGCTTACAGATCTCAGCTAAAGTTGCAACAGCTGGTCGAGAGAGCCTATCCCCAGTTCCGTCCCCAGCACTGCCAGCGCGAGCCACAGCCGTTAGACATCTAAGCAGTCCCTGGTCGATGTATGCTGATCTGTGACATCGTAATGGCTGCTCCACCGCCCCCACTACCGCTACAACACGTCGGACTACTCGGAGAGCTTGTGCTCGCTCCTCTTCATTCCGTAACATTAAATCCATGGATCTAAAATTTGTTCAAAGTGCTTCAGTTGAAATTGTTCTATAGTCTTTAGTGTGTAGAAGGAATATGCACTATTGAACTTTTTTTTTAGTTAAAATATTTTGCATTACTACATTTTTTTAAACACATATGGATTAAAACAAATACACAAGTGCAAAGAGTGAAGGCAGTAAAGTAATCAACCAATAACCTAAAATAAGTTACTTTTGTTATTACTAAAATATGATATATTACCTTGTGACAATATGTGTTAACTTCAATATGTTGAATGTGGCAACATCACTCTCGGTTTTGATCAAATATCTTAGAGCTCGTAATGCTGCAGCTCTGATAACCATAGACTCATCTACAAGGCTTGCTCGAATACTGTAAATATTTTATTATATATATTTTAAATATTATACCTTGTAAAAGCGGGTTATGATATGTTTTAGTTATGAAAAACAAGTACAAAACTGTTTACAATTTAAAATACAATATCATCCTGAGTTGTAAAATCCAAAGTATAATTAAACATTTCAACTCTCTTATTGTTTATGTATTAAATAGTCTATTAGTGTAACAAAATGTTATCTATACTAATATTATAAAGAGGAAAACTTTGTTTGTTTGATTGTAATGTATAGGCTCAAAAACTGCTGGGTCAATTTTAAAAATTCTTTCACCATTAGAAAGGTAATTTATTTGTGAGTAATATAGGCTATATTTTTTCATTTCTTTTTTATTCTTTTTTAATTCATGCGGACAGAGTCTCAGGCAAAAGCTAGTTAATAACAAACCTAAGTTCTTAAGTAATGAATATGTCTATTTGTGCTTCAAATAGACAATAACACCTTAAGCCTAAAGTGTAACCATTGTCTGCACACCTTGCAAACATTGTACTTTCACAATCATGTCAATATGGCATTTTGTCAGTGATTTTATATGATTTACTTAGACAACGCTAACTGACACTATCACTATTTCACACCTATTCATGTATGTTTTATCACTTTTACATTAGGTTTAAAGGTTCAGTAACCAGGCCATAAAATTTTCAAAGATAAATACCATTACATTTCTCACCTTTTTGAAATTGAAACTAAAATAAAATAGCTACTAAAGCTTACCATGTCATTAATTCATCAGTTGAAAATCCTAAATTGGTTCTATCTTCTTTCGATAGTAACACAACTAAAGCATTTAAACAAGAATGTCTGTAGGAATCAGAACCATTTTTTTGCACATTCCGTAAACCAGTCTTAAAATCCATGGGTATATTCTTATTGGTGGGTGAAGTATCATTGTTAAATGTCTTCTTCAAGTATAAGCCCTGTATAATTTCTTTTATATTTTCTTCAGGCGATTTATTTTTAGTGTCTAACCTATATAAATCGCCACCTTGTTTACCTGGAATAAATTATTTTTACATAACAATTCAGTTAATTGACGTCTAGTCCGAATTAAAATTAAGCGAGGGGAAATCAATAGAAGACCTTAATTAATACACAAAAACCAATTTTACATAATTACAGTGCAAGAAAAATTTACCTCTCCGTCGACCAGACCAATTCTCGTAGGTAGCCATCATAACATTTTATAATAGAATTGCACGAGTACAGGCCACTAATATTTTTTATTGCTTCACTCACTACTTTAATGAGGTTTACTTTCTAATGAACAATGGAAACTTAGAAGAATTAGATCAAAAATAAGTTAGAATTAGTTCCTGTTATCGTCCAACGCAGTGTTAAATTGACATTTCGTGTTGTTGTTGGTTTGGTTCAAAGAGTGTACGACAAAGAGTTATACATTAAAGAAATAGTCATTTGAATAAGAAGTTTGTCATTTTTCTCGAGTGAAATTAAATAATTTCGATAATGCAATTCTTTAAGTCAACTGTTACACTTTTTCAACCACTTCAACGGCGATTTTAAAATGTCCCAATTATTTTCATGTTGTGGGACTTTCTGGTATGTAGTATTATTGTTATTACCATTCTTATTTATTTAGCTAAATAGTGAAATACAAATAGATCGCACAGTATAATTATAAATAAAAGCAATAAACGCATAGCATTTCAATCATCATCATCTTCCCCCTTATCCTACTCCCGTATGGTCGGCGTAGCAGGTTTTTGTCCTCCTTCACATAATTTTAACATTCGTCATTTCATTACTCCCTTCTTGATCATGTCTAGAGATGGTTTTACCCGGAAAAAACCCGGTAGTGGAAAAAAACAGGAAAAATTCCCGAATGGGATAATATTCGGGTTTTTTACTTAATTTCTCTACCACTGGAGCTACTCGCAAACTTCCTCTGATATACTCATTTCGTATCTTATCCATTCGTCCTACGCCACACATCCATCTGAACATTCCAATTCAATAAAGATATAAAAGAGATATCGATGAAATTAATTATGGTATTGATGTGACTGATAGTGCTGTGCGATGTGAACATGGAGGTAATAAGTACTACGTACAACTGGAGTGTGTTCTATATGTACATCTTGCAGTTAAAATAAAGAAAATAATACCTTATGCTAAGAGCGTAAGAGTCTTGTTGCACGCAAAATAAAATTGAAGCCGGGTGAGAGGGCTACAAGTGTCCGATATTTCGCTTTCCAACAGTGAGCTAGAGTTGTCAGATATCCATCCTTTCGTTGTTTGTAGAATAATAGGCAATTGATGTAATGTAATGCAGTAAAAATATTTACTTTCCAAATGTTTCTAAATATTAATAATAATTTAATACTAATATCTTATTATTAATAATAATGTTAATGCAATATTATTTGTTGTTACATGTAAAACTTTATTAACGTAAAAAAATTGCGATTGGCGTACAGGTTTTCTTTTATTTGTTTGAAATTCGAACACCTGAATTGACAACACTGCATGACATCGCCGAATCGTACTTCAATGGCGGCGTTTTCTTAATTCGCGATATTTTTAAAATTTCCTTGCTAAAATGGTGAGAACTTGTGTCGGTGAAGTTTGCGGAAGCGAGTATTATCATAATTTGTTAGTGAAGAATTACGGTGACCATGCATGACTATCCAATCCTAGAAATCCTGATAATGATTGAGAGAATCATTAATCAAATTTTACTCGATTATCGTTTTCAAAATTTCAATAATTTTTTTACAGAAGTAGTAAGAACTCTCAAACGATATTTCTTTCCTCTCAATGTCACTCAAACGATTCTCTAGCGATTTGCATAATAAAAAAATGCCGCATAAAGCAAGTTTATCACCTTCGATTAAAATCCATCTGAAGGAATGATCTGCTGACGTCAGGTCACGAATATTTTTTATAATTATTGTCCTAAAATCATATTACAATATGGTGTCCATGGCCAGAGATGGAAAAATGGTACAGTTATTGAGGTCTCGCTCGGCTTCAATTTTTCGACAAGAGCTCTATCTCCTGTTCTAGTAGTACATCCATGGATGTGAGTGTGAGTGTGACTGATTGCTAATAAAAACCATCGACAATCGGCACTCTTTGCTGAGCTCTGCTTGCCATATTGCCATAGGGAGGAAAATGTCGATGTCGTACCAAGCGAGTTGAATTGTCAGCGTCGGCCATAGCCTATTTCGTTCAATTTTGTTGAAATCACTTTATCGGGTCTTCTCTGATAATCGGCAATCGTATTTGATCGTATTGATACAGTTACGGATTTTTATCATCCCTTTAGTTTACAAATATGCATGATCCACGCAAGTCTATAAACTTAAGTTCTTGTCGTGTATGTTTATCGAGTAAAAAGCCTTTGTGTCCTTTATTCAGATATAAATTATCTGGAAACTATGCTGAAATGCTCACTGCAATTGCCGACGTAAAGGTAAATATCGAAGTAAACTTAAACATTTCAATAGTTTTTCAATTGCAACAGCCGTAAAAGTAAATGCCAAAAATCTTAACAATTTATTTATTACAACCTTTTAAAAGTAAAGCGTAGAGGTTTATACAAGCAAGTAGTTTTAGTTAGAAGCTTGTAACAACATAAGTGTTTAATATAAGGTTATAAGTATTGCGAGTTTTCACACATTGGTTACCATTTTTATTTTTTTTACAATGATACCAATATGACCGTGCTTGTTAATTTCTTTACTGTTTGATCTTAGGTACTATCAAACGATGGTTTACCGGAAAAGATTTGTCACAAGTGTTGTACTTCATTGGAGAACGCATACCTGTTAAAAACAGTAGCAGAGAAGTAATAAAATGTTTACCTTATTAAATGTCTCATCTTTACCAAATTTAGAAATGATAAAATTAAATTTTAATCATTGATTTTTCAGAACTGACAGAAAACTGCGAACCATTTTAGCTAAAGCCATTCAAAATGTGCCAACCAAAAAGATTGCATTTGACTCTTTTAAAGATATTAAAAGTGAAATTGGTCCTTTATCGATTAAATCGGAACCTGTATGGGAAATGGAGATCAATGTAGATCCAAATAAAACAGTTGATACTATTGATGGTAAGGATATTGTTATAGCAAATACTGTTATAAGAAAAGTTGACCCTGAATCGGAAGAAGCAAAAGGAGTAAACAGTGACAATAACAAAGTTGATATCAGTTGGAGAAAAACCACCAATGATGGTTTAAAGGCTGAAGTGGATACCGATGATGATGATGTAAGTATATCAATAAACTTTATACACAAGATATCTACGTCTGACTCTCTTGTTGTATTATAATAAGGTGACAAGAAGACATACTTCTCCGATCTAATACTATGTACAGTTGTGGAAATGCATGGTGTTCCACTAACAGAAAAATTGTCTTGTGATTTTTACCACTGACCTTTTTGTACAGACTAGGGTTGTAACGGACCTGCACTTCCGCATCCGCAAATGCGGAACTTCCGCAAAAAATGATACCTCCGCATTTGCTTCCGCTTCCGTTATTTCTTATGCGGAGTTATAACGGAGGTTAATTTACGTCGTTAACGCGTGAGGAGTAGCTCACTACTAGGTATCGTTTATGCGGCCCGCGCGGAAGTGCTCGGTCAACTAGCAGTTCACATTTTCGGCAGATACGCGCGTTTGTAGTTGAGATTTGATTGTTATTAGTGTGTTGCCAACGATGGCCAAATTTTTATTTAAAAAAATTCCGGGTGCCGAAGAACCATGTACATCTATAAGCAGGCCGCCGCCGCGCCTTTTGAATTAACGTAGTTTTAATTTTTATTTCTTTAATAAATCGCAATTAATGTTTTATTATTGACCTCCGCTTCCGTTTCCGTTAACCTCCGCTGCTGCAGAGGTGAAACCCTTCGTTTCCGCATCCGCCTCCGCTTCCGTTAAAATGGCATCCGTTACAACCCTAGTACAGACATATCTAATAGCTGTGACTTACTGGTTATTGTATAAAATGTTCACTGGAGCTTTTAAGTATTAACACTGCCAGATTCCCTGCTTATAAATAGCAAAGCATGGCAGTTGTGTTATGAATGTTTGAAACAATTTGACAGTCTTGTTTTAGTTAAGTTCCATCATACATTTTGATGATGTAATATTACAGGTTGAATATGTACCAGATTATGGAGATGATGATGATGATGATTATGTTCCACCAACAAACAAGAAAAATAAATTCAAAAAACCAAAACTATGTGACATTAAAGTTTTTAAAGGTAAGAAAACAGTAGTAAGGAAAGTGTATAAGACATTTAAAGGGGAACTGGAAGAATTAGAAGGAAAAAGTGAAGACGGGAAAACAAGATCCACAACAATTACATGTTGTAAGTTATTTTTATTTCTGTTGAATTAATTTTTTATTTACCAAATATTGCTTTTACGATTTCAACTTATGATGATGCTATACAATCCATATGAATAGTTTCTAACAAATTCTATGTCTCCATTTTATAAAATATATATTGTTCATTTAAATACACATCTAATTGAATATACCTTCGAAATGGATTAACCACTTTTAAGAAGTATTTTTTTTTCTTATTGAAATAAAATTTAATATCTTTCAGATCCAATAATGAAGAATGGCACAAGAGGTCCACCAATATTACTAAAGCGGCCTAAAGATGCAACAGTACTTAAAGTTCATCCAAATTATAAATCTAGGAATTCAGGAACTAGTGATGGGAATAGAATTGTTCGTAGAGAAAAGTCGGTTAGGGTGGTCCGACCTTCGGGCACTCAGAGGGCTGAAGCAAAGAAAAAAGAAAAACTTGTGTGTCCTGTTTGTGGTATACTTACGTTTACGCTGGGAAATCATTTAGCTACTCATGATGGTAAGAATAACATTTTAATCTTTACATATTTATAAATGTAAAGAGCATAGATTTGTATTTTTGTATGTATAAAAATAACTCAAAAACTACTGGGGCGATTACAAAAATTCTTCACGAAGTAACATAGGCTATATTTATCATTATTTTTATTTCCGTACAGATGAAGATGCCAGCCACATTTATTTATATGATAAATGATAGACTCATAGTGTTGCCACTCGTAAATCATAATTATCTTGACAGAATATTAAAATTGTTGTATAATCATTTTTAGTAATATTAATTTTAATGTTACTGTTATGGGTGTTAAAGTACTGTTAAAATATGAATTAATAAAAAAAAAATTATTAGAAGAAAAAGGTTAACAAAGTCATAGAGTATTAAATTATTCAAATATCTTGGGCATTCAGTTATCTATTCAAAGTGATTGTTTCCAGAAAAGAAGAAATTTTCTTGCAGTCAATGCACAAAATCATTTATACAAAAGAGTAATTTGGTCTTGCATATGAAAAAGCATTCTGGAATTAGAGATCATATTTGTGAAATTTGTGGTGCTGGCTTCTTTACTCAGAAATCATTAATGAGGTAAATATTTTTATGCATAATTATCATCACTTGCTATAATACTATTTTAATATCTTTATCTGTTCTGTCCAAAAAAAATCTTACACTGAGTTTCTTCTGCCAGTGGACAGTCAAAACATGACTGTGTTTCTAATTGCAGAAAAATTTGAGTATGTTCTACTTATACATTCTTGATACATGAACTAAATATTCTTGTAATGTAGTAACTGGTTAAAGAGATAAGAAACTTTGAAATTTTTACCAACTGGTAGGCCTGCAGTACTTCAAGTCATAAAATTATACCTTTAAATGGGTTTTTAATTTGATTTTGAACCACATTTTTTTTAACTAAAATAGCTAATAGAATAATCTTTGCCAAGTTTTCCGTATCAAGAACAAATAGGTAGAACATACTCAAATATTTCTGAAATCGACATTTTTGACTGTCTGCTATGCGTAGAATGTCCTTAAATCAGCATTAAACCTTGTAACAATTACTTATTTGCCTGCTTCATTTAAAAAATATGTAATAACCACATTTCTTATTTTGATATGACAAAAAGGAAGGCAATTGGCTAGAGAAGTCACTATATTCTTAAAAAGTTGTATTAAGGTTTAATCATCTGTTTTTACAGGCATAATCTTATCCATAAAGGTGAAAGACCATTCTCCTGTCATTTGTGCACAAAGAAGTTTATAGTGGTGAGTATATTATTATCACTTTTAAGTCGATAAAGATTTCAAACCTTGGACACCATTAATGAAATAATTACTAGCAAATGTTATGTATGCCAGTATTTACATATATCTAAAACTGTGAACTAATTACATGAGTGTAGTATGTGGTTGTATTTAAATAAATAAATACCCTTAGAGTATTTATTATGTTAATAATAGTTAAATTTATCAGACCCAAATTACTAATTAAAATTTATTTTGTCTCTCTCTCTCTCTCTTTCTCTCTCTCTCTCTCTATTTTGTTTACTGCATAATAATGAAGAATGTGTATAACAGCGTTGCGACTTGAACCGGCACTTGCGCATCCACGCGGGCTACAAGCCGTACAAGTGCAGCGAGTGCCCCATGTCCTTCAACGCCAAGCACCAGTTGCAGAACCACGAGCGCATGCACACGGGGGAGCGCCCCTACGTCTGTGAGGTACTAGCTCCTCTATTTATTTCTTATCTATACATCTATACCAATATTATAAAGAGGAAAGATTTGTATTTTTGTATCTATTTGGTTCACGTAAAAAACTATTGGACCGATTTTAAAAATTCCTTCACCATTAGTAAGGTAATTTTCTGTGAGTCACATAGTCTGTTTTTTATTATAATATTTTTTAATTACCCGCGGACGAATTCGCGAGCAAAAATTACTCTAAAATAAATTGGAAAAAATTACAAAAACAATGTAACTGTTCATCGGACCCGGCTTACGGAACTTCTTCCGGGTCAAATTAAAAAAAATCTTGTAAATATAACCATGAGTGATTATGTTGTTCTCTAATGATATAGAATATGTAATTTTTGATACAGGTTCAGTAAATCTTTCTCTTTATAATATTAGTTGAGGTTAACCATAGAGAAACAACTTACTGACGATTCACGCTCTCACTATTGTGATTTTCGGCCGCTATTACATTCACACCTTCCAAGACAACAATAAAATAGATAATAATTATCTAGGTGTGCAACGTGGCGTTCAGTTACAAAGTGAACTTGAACAATCACGTGCAGAAAGTGCACGGGCTGAACTTCAAGTTCAAATCGATACATCGCGTGACGGAGGAGGTGCTGCGCCGCGAGATGGGCCTCGTGCAGGAGACGCGCGCCGCCATCGCGCACATCCTGCCGCACCTCGCCGACGTGCCCGCGCCCGCCGCGCACGAGACCGTGCGCCACACGCACGCCGAATACTAGTACGTACGTGACGTCACTACAGTGCGGCCAATGTACCGCGCACATGTACAGTCCCGGATATCCGCGATGGTCCCCTTACCAAATTGTCTTCGTTGCAACGAGACAAACTCCGCCTCTTCCTACAAACAATTAATTAGGGGTGTAAATGAATAATAATAAAAAGAAACTAGACTTGTATCACTAACCGACTTTTTTATTACAGATACATTTATAAGCTGCGTTGTATTGATTTTTGTTCTCATTCTTGTCTCATTACAAAATGTTTAAACGATTGTAGCTTTTGTGTTGGAACACCGCCAGTTTCCCCGACTGTATATAATTTGGGCAGTAGTACTAGTTAAAAAGTTGTTAACTTCACCTAAGTGCTATTTTTAATATTAATGAAATGTGTCAAATTATATTTGTATATTGT
>LD688955.1:4820188-4831649 GCA_003118335.3 Papilio memnon | reverse complement strand
TTTTTTTATTACAATATGACATGGTATTTATTTATAGAAAGAATACATATTTTAATTGTAAGACCCATTTATTACATCATCGATTCACATAGCAATGTTGTTCAAATTTCGTTGAATAATTCAGTGGTACTCAATAAAGTCCCTAGTACAGACACATCCAGTGGTTATAGGCTTCCTTATAGCTACGTAATGATTCTTGAGATCTCGCGGCATGTCTAAATGTAGTAGCACTTCGTCTTCTCTATCCGGTGATCCTTTCTTCTTTAAAATCGTTAGCTGAAATAATAAAAAAGTATTTGTGAGAAGGATCGAACCACCGAACCTAAATAATTGAAAAAGTCCCGATACATACGTTGTATACGCTCTCTTGACATCTATATGAAGGTGGGCAGAGACTGGCGCAAAACTTCTTTTCAATGTATCTCGGGAAATATTCCGCACCTAAGTCAATTAAGGTTGTCTCCTTTTCGTTCTGTAAAGTTTAAATATCACCTTTATGATACAGTACTTAAAATATAATAGAACTGCACATGAGACGTACTTACATCGTTCGGTTTGCGTTCACAACTACAGGGTTCTTGCTAAAAAGAGAAAGAACGTTTTTAGATTTTTACAAAATTATAAACATTATGACGTCACATCGTCGCTTTTCAAACTGAATTAATTATCTTCCAAGACATTGGCAATTGCGTCGAAAATGTTTAGATATATTGAAAAGGGAGGTCTCTCCCTAATGCTTTACTTATCGAAGATTACTAAGTTAATGTGATTGTACTTACATCGTCCCTTTTAAACTTTAAGTTGCCGCGCTTTCGAGACCTTGTTTCAACATTGTCCAATAAAATAATATCGTTTCTGATCATGTTCGCATAGTCAACTATTAGAGACGGTAGTTCCTCTAAATTCGATTCAGTATCAATGTAATCAGCAGAATATGCCTCGGATTCATCAATACTGGTCGGCATTCCATCCTCCATCGCTCTCTTTCTAACATAATTCTGTCGTCTATGTGTCCTTTGATTTTCCAAAGTGAATTCGTTCATGTCTGGAGCTTTCTGCATTGCAGATATGGTCATACATAATTGAGTAATTAGTAGAAAAATTCCGCAAATTCGGGTAACGCTTAAACATCTTATTTCCTGGAACGATAAAAAAAAGTTACACCTCGAGAATTACGTACAAATTAAAGTATCTATTCTTGGCGTAGTTGCACTTTTTACCGTAAGATTGTATTGCTTAAACATAATGAAACTTACCATGTTGTCTGCAGAAAAATCCGTCTTTAGTACTGTTCTCTACTCTCTTCAAACTAAGACTATGTCGTGATGATAATTTTCCTCGGCTTATATATGATAAATTGATTGACATATCTGAGAATAGATCCATTAGCTGAAAGAAAATCTTATATCTAAGGTGTAATTAAAGATACTTTGGTAATAATCAGGTGATAGGAACATAACAATAGAGGTGACAGGCTTTGTTAAGCCACCCCCGTACGTATTAGGGTACACACGAAACATGATATCAAGTCAGAAGATAACACTTTTATTCAAATAATCTCTATTAGGTTTTCTTTACCTCAAACAGCAATGGAATGTTATTTTTTTTATTGTAAATGCACCTAAAGCGATGTAATGTAGACACTCTGGTAAGTTTGAAACATTTTGTTACAGTTCATGTAAGCATTTTTCATTTGTGACAATATTTTTCCTTTACTTACCTATAATACTCTTTAATAATTTACCTACATCATATGTGCAATTATTTTAGCTTCATCAGTGGTTGCATTTTTCTCCAAGGCAAACTAAAATTAAGCGTAGCTAGCGTGGCCATTGAAACCCACGTAGCTATAAGTATCTTTTCTTTAGTGTTCCGTCAAAATATTTAGTCTTTAGAAAACAAATTGGCCTGCCGACTGTATCAACTCTGCGGTGTATAAATAAATCTGTTGTAAACTAACTTCTCTATTTAATTCAGTTCGTACTTTTTCAGAAAAAGACAAGACCATAACTTGTTTAATATTACCACAAATTAGATGGTCACTTTTGCATGAATATTTACCTGGAATTTAACCTTACAAAGTACTCTGTAGGTAGCTGAAAATGTCATTCACGTCCAAAGACACCTTATTAATTAATACTTTTATAAGCTATTTAATCATTTGTATGCTATTAACATATGTAACATACGTAAAAATAATATTTACTAACCCAACTTTTTTGTGACTTAGTAAATATTATTTTTACATGTTTACAGCTTATGAAAAATGTAAAAATAGTTAAATAATAAAACACTTTAACAAAGTTGACGGAATATAGCTGCGGACATTGTTGCATTGCAAATGATGGGCGGGCGGCGCTTTCCCGAGCGGTAGGGCGCTAGGGCGCTAGGGCGCGAGGGTGTGCGGCGGCCGAGGGCGGCGCTCGCGGGCGGGGCAGGGCGGGGCGCGCGGGCGCAACGGTCCGGGCGCTCGCGCAGCGCAGTGGCGGCGGACAGTGTCGCACGCGCCGCCCGCGGCCGCACATCGCTTGCCGCGCTCGCCGCCTCCCGCTCTGCCGCACCACGCGTCCGCTGGGCGCGACGCGCGGGCCGCGGGCCAGGCC
The DNA here is from genome assembly GCA_003118335.3 of Papilio memnon. Taxonomy (NCBI): domain Eukaryota; kingdom Metazoa; phylum Arthropoda; class Insecta; order Lepidoptera; family Papilionidae; genus Papilio; species Papilio memnon. The sequence continues at coordinate 4,829,046 of LD688955.1, read as the reverse complement.
CGCGCGCCTGCTGCTGCTAGCCGCGTGGCTGGCGGCCGCCACCGCCCAGGACCCCACCTGCCCCAAAGAGCCGCTCGTCTGTGCCACCTGCCGCTCCTACGAGAACGCGCGCGAGCACAGCCTGAGGGTGATACGCGAGAGCCTGCTCGCCAAGCTGGGCTTCACGCAGGCGCCCAACACGACGGGGCGCGAGCTGCCGCGCGTTCCCGCCGACCTGATGGAGCGCTACGAGCGCCGTCCGCCGCCGCCGGGCGTCCAGGCCGATGCGCCCGCGCCTGCGCGCACCTTCGTCACGCACACCGAGCGCGACGACTTCCTGGCCCGCACAGACAACGTCCTCATATTTGCCCGTTAGTATCTGCACCTGTATCCTAACCGACGTGCGCAACCAGCCGGCTGCGATAGATGTAGAGCCAGGTTCGATGCCCTTAGGTACACATGAGCTCATCATGTAGTGATTACCTAGTGAATCGTTTCTATTACAACAAAGACTACGTAATATTTTGATCATTCTTCGATGTCCAGAATGTTAGAAATGTATTGAAAATAATGAAAAGACAACAGCGATATACGCTCGCGGGTCGCCTAGGTTTTGCAAGTAGGAATACGTCTAGGCGGTCGCGGTCGCGGTCGCCGGGCGCCGCTCGCCGTCACCACGTGCGAGCGACTGTTGCTCGCTATGGTCCCCAGAGTTCATTGACAGGCACGTGTGCAGCTTATAAGTGGGTAACGTACTCCGTGATCGCATCACGCACCGCCAATTTTAATTAGCCAATGATTACTTCAAAACGTCGTATCATTGTCTATGGGACTATGTCCAGATTTCTATCGCGAAAGCGGCATACGTCCGATGAATACAAATTTACATGGAGTACATACTTTGAAGGTTTTTTTCATCCTCAAATTGTCCGATTCACAAATATACAACATTTACATTAGCATATTGGTTTAATTGCAAATTGCTAAGAATTTTAAACGTAGGCTCGTTCGGAATAAAAATTGCAGAGAATCAGTTATTATACGAAAACGAGGCTATCTAAGTTCATACAAATATGTGATCTGCCTAAAGCCAAGGGGCTTCGACCGCTCCTGATAACGTCAATTTTAACATCGACGCGTTGCGCGAATAGAGCAATTAATAGGATCGATACAAGCAGTGCACAAACTGGATGCTTTTGAGACGGAAACAATTTGATTGCTGGAGACGATTATTGTTTAATAACCATGCAATTTCTATAATATGAACATTCAAATATAAGTAATAAAGGATTCTAAAGAATTAATCTCGTGGCCGCGAATTTGGTCTTAATGCCAAATTAAAGATATTTGCAACAGAGAATTCCCACGAACATCTTGTGACCTATTTGACTATTAATAATTTTAGCATATCAAAGCCGATAGTGTACAGTTCACTTTGTATGTCAGCAACATATTAAAGGAATAGGTAGGACTTAGTAAATAAGATAATATTGCAGCCTATCACTTGTCAATAGGTTATTATAAGAACTTGTTACTGTATTTATGTATTCTTGTATTGTTGTGAATTTACATCTTCATAACTATTGTTTGCATTGTTAATCATTACCATAATTTGCGAAACAAATACGCTTATTTGCCAAATATTATGTGCATTGGTTTTATTCATGTCTACATGGTTGTATGTATGAATTTAGTTTTGGACGAGTGCGTTATGTATGTGAAGTATGTTAGTGAACGATCTGCAGATTTATTCAAAAGTGCGAAGGGTACGTGGCCGCCACCACGAACTTTTGGGCGCGTTGATTAAAAATGTTTGATCAACTTTACAAGGCGATGATGATAGATAGTTGCGATTTAAGATAGAGAAATAAAACGAATGATCACATGATATACAACAAGGTATTTGTTTAGTCTGACGGATTTATCTTAAACATAACCTATTACAATATCAGCAAAATGTCTTTATGTATGTTTATTAATAGATATCTATTATTATACATCTATACTAAGAATAATAGCAAACACAAAACGTGGGTTATTTAAAACGAAACTAATTAAATTTAATTGAGTGTTTATAAAATAAATTACTGTATTTGTTGAGCTTCGTATATTTGTAATGTTGCCATTTTTACGCAAGTGATAAGATTATAAAGTCAGATGTTGCTAGTAGCCGCGTTGGCTCAGCACAGCTACATGTAGGCGTCTGCCACAGACTCCGGGTCTGCGGCTTGCTGCTCTTACAACGCTACCTTGCGAATTTTTCAGGGCTGCCAATTATATTTTCATTCAAATTTTATTGGGTTATGGATATCAATATGGCAGATTACGATAGTCATATGCAATAGTTAAATTAAATTATTTAGTTTACTTTAGTGTATAAAATTGTATTGCTAAATAATAATTATTACAAATTACAGAAATAAAGAAAATTCCAGATGATATTATTCTTATAGTTTTCTATAAATAATTAGTGCCGTAAATAATTAGTTTTCTACAAGGAAGAGACAAATTTTCGGATAATTTGATTAGGATACTTATTATTGGTAGAAAAAGACAAGAAAATACATTAAAGTCATTCTTATGTTCGTATATGAATGTAAATATGATTGATAAAACGTTTGATAACAAGCTAAATTGGGAGACAATCAGACAAATTTAGCAACCCTAATTTTAATCGACGTGCAAACGCACCGCCTTCTTGTAACTGGGTGACACAATTCTTGACACATTACCTAATAACCTCGACGTATACTATGACAATATCCGAATTTTGATTGGCTGTGGAGAGATACATTTAAATACATTTACTAAAAGACAAGTCTCACGACAAATTACACCACTCAACTCGTTCGAAAATGATTCTTTGAAGCAATTTGATTTGTCTGTCTCCAATTTTAACTAAGTTTATTTTAGAACAATGTTCCGCAATGTTTCCAGCCAGCATAATAAGTACAATCTAAACCTGTACTAGAGCTAATTTTGAGAATTGTTTAATAGCTGTTACTAAGCAATTTAAAGCAATTGAACAGGCACTTGCATAATTACGAATAAGCTATTACAACGTATCAAATAGTTAAAAAAATATTTTTTTAAATGTTTTTTGGTTTTAGAACTTCTGCGTGTATATCAAGAGAGGACTAGGCCTATTGGGGATACCTCTATAAAAAAAGCGCACCTTGGTTCTTACCCCTGAGGTGGTGTGGAAAAAGAGCTAAGATTTGTTGTTCACATCTAAAATGGTTATATCAACAAACATGCATATAAATACTTTCTTCCTTTCTCGCTTTGTTATTTAATTGCTCACACTTCTTTTTTAATACTAGCGACCGAGACAAAAGCCTAGGTAAACTTCGCACGGAAGGTAAAAATAACGTGCGATACTTTTTCTGTTACGAGAGAGAGTAGCTCTATTCTTTATTCAGCTATAGCTTATGTTACTCAGGGATAATTTAGCATCCTTATGGTGAAAGACCTTAAATTATTTCAGTAGTTATTGAGTTTATTCGCTATAAACTTACAAAAATAAAAATGTATGACTAATAATTTAATGAAATAATGATTTTACAAAATGAAGAATGTATAATGAAGCTATTATAATAAAATATAATAATTAAATGTCATGTGTATTTTCCCTCGTTATATTAAATTAATTGTATTTTTGTCCGCAAGTCTCACATCCTGTCAAACCTAAACAATAACTCAATAATCCACAATTGGGTTATCGCGGCGTTGCATCTCGACGTTGTAATATATTGCTGGAACTTCAAATTAACTACGCACTTATATGTAAACATTATTTATTATAATGCTCATTTTAAGATGTTATTAATATTTTTTGCAATTGTCTATTATACATAATTCAGGTACGTTTTCATACTACTTATCTTCATGATTATTTAGCTGTGTCTTAGATTGCTTGGTTTATGTTTTACTATATTAAGAAATTATAAATGTTACCGAATTCTTATCGATATGAAAATTACTATATAGATTTTCTAGAAAGTTTCAACAGCTGCGCACTGGCCAGCACAAATGGTGAGTGTATCTGTTCTTATTTTCACCAAACTGACAAATGCATCACAGTTTAATGTATATGCGTAGGTGCAAAAGTACCAACCGGCGTGAATTACTTGTCATTTTTATAAATAACATTTTCTTATCGTACGAAGCAAGGACGGCATGCTATTGCGCGCATCGTAGCTGCCTTTTTATTTACATGCCTACTGTTATTAAATAAGTAGCAATTACTTGTATCTTTCTCTCGATCATTATGTAAGTGTTAAATATAAATATAGACTCTGGGCTTTATTTATATTTTATGATACAGATAATAAAATGTACAAAGAACACCGACCGAACACCGTTTGTACAAGTGTTATGTAAAAATTAAAAACAATAGTAAGTAATGTTTATGTAGATATTATTAATTACCATGCAGTGATTAATTTTAAAAATTAACATTTTAATGACGCTAACTTTTTCTTTTTAGGGGAGTTTAGGAGGCACAAAATCAAATGACAAACTTCATAAACACGCAGAATCGCTTATTTTAACATAGGTTAATACCTAATGTTTTGAGTCATGAAAATATCTATGAAGATCAAACTCAACGATTAGAACAGTTTGTGTTGTTTAACCGCTTAAAACTCAATGGTTGAAAGTATGCCTTTGACTCATAAAAACTTAGGTTCGAAACCACACATCTAGTATCCATTAGAATGTTTATCGGCTAAGATAAATTAAAACGCAAAATTTTTTTAAACAAGTTTGTAAGTTAACGGATCCTTTGTTTGAAAAGGACCAGCGTTAGTACATCGTGCCATACAAATGTGCTCTAGACGTCCTGATTCACGAGCAATTAAGGTGACTGCCAGCAGCCAAAACAATCGATCGTTGCAAATGGCCGGCCCGGCCGCACGGTGCGCACGCACCGCACTCGCCCCAACCAGACTCATCACGACATATTTCATATCATATTAACAACATACATATACATATACCATTAAAAGATTATCGGTAGAGTACATATATATATATAAAGTTAACTTCAGTGGTCAGGAGATCTTATGCAATGTCCAGCTTTGCTCAAATTACGTAAGTTTGCCGACCACGGAAGGTTAGTCCAATAGGTACAACATATTGACAACTTTACATTTACACGTTACGTTGTTTTGGTCATATGTGACAAAACGTAATTTTGTCACAAATGTAATGATTTAACTGAGTTTATGATGAGAATAATATTACGTAGGTTGACCAACTTAATGTAGAATTTATATGTATACAGAGGTATTGATAAATCTGTGGGTGGTATGTGGGAGTATAAATTAATTTTCCATAGAATGATATTTCACTTTTGTTCAGATGAAGACTATCTTTAAAAGACTGCGGATATCTTAAGTAGGCGGTGTGCAAAGCGCATCCGCAATTTTTAAATAGAGATGCGTTTACGTATAGGGAGTACTTGTGTGCGAAACGTATTGCAGCTGAGCCCGCATGGTAGGACCACCCTCTGACTGTGCAAAAAAAACTTATGTATACGTAGTTAGCTCTCCCTCGTAGTCTTAATAATAGGACAAATTACTGTAATGGTTTTCGAGCGACGCTTGTTTGTGTAGCTATAGATTTATCGACGGGAAAGTCGATAACCACTTAATGCCAATTATGTCGTTTTATTCACGTATTTGCTACGCGTTGTTCATAATCAAAAAAACAGTATTTATAATTTTGAGGCAGCTATTTCAATTGATTTATGTGTATTAGGGTTGTGAAATAATTAATTATCTAAAGTTATTTCTATTCTATCTATATATATAAAAGAAAGTCGTGTTAGTAGCACTATTTATAACTCAATAACGGGTTTACCGATATGGCTGAAAATTGGTGAGGAGGTAGCTTAGAGCCAGGAGACGGACATAGGATACTATTTATTCGGTTCGACAGCGATGGATGGATGGATGTTTGTTAGTTTGTAGCCTAAAGGGGTAAACGGATTTCGATGAAATTTGGCATAGACGTGGTGGATAGTCTGGAAGAACATATAGGCTACTCAGTTTTGTTTTTTTAAATTCCACGCGGACGGAGTCGCGGGCGATAGCTAGTGTTTTATATAGTATTCTTTTAGTAAATCATACATAATCGCAAGACTATCGGCATATTATTTTTTTATAACTTTTAATCTTAGGAGGATTTGACCATTTGATTGTTGACATACAAGAAGACTAGACATTCAGTCTATAGGTATCCACGGTACATATGTTTGTAAAGCAGTTTAAATAATAATAAAAAAGTAATTGAATGATAACCTCATAGATATAAGGTGATCAATGTCAAATAGTTTCACCTCTCTGTTTAAATCTTATATCGCTAACTTGTAATGACGACCATCGCTAGTTTAAGTTTTAATGCCTATCTTTTACACAGCATAGCAACTATACTTACGATTTTAAATATCTACGAATGCTATGTGCTAGCAATTATTATTGAAAGTATAGTAAATAGTAGTAGCCGTTTTATAGGGAGATCGTTTTTCAAATTAGTTCTCAATGTCGCAGTACACTCGCTTCTAAAACGGTCAAGTTAAAGGAACTTTTATACAAAACTTTCAGTCTGTCGTGGATAAATATTTTTGGTTTATATATCAAATCCGGCAACAATATTAGTTTAGGGAGGCGTGAGCTGAAGCCCAAGAAGTCTCTGATATTTGTTAATACAGTTAGGGTGCAAACGAGAAGTGGATTTGAAACTTTTTCTTGATTTCTCTGCTTCTTAAGATCATGTATTTCTATGCTCACATTTTAACTGAATTCGATAAATCATTTGAACGTTGTTTAATTTGAGTGAATCGTAAGGACAAGATTGTTTGAGAATGAATAAATAGATCGAGATGAATGCATCAATAGCGGTGTTGTTTGCTAGTTGATTTAATAGTTTTGAGACTTCCTCTAACTATGCAAACAACTGCAGGCACCTTGGCACCAGAGGTTGTTAACCGGGACATTAGACGGGGCACAATTGAGGCCAGTGTGCGCGAGTTCAAGATCAATTTAGGTTCCGTAGGTCAGTTCGCCGAAGGTAACCTTGACATTGACCACAATAGTACAACAAGTGACACTTATTCTAAACTTATTCCCTATAATCAAAGTATCTATACATTTCAATTACAAAATAAACTTGAAATTTCATGTAAATATCGAACGAAGAAAGATCTTTCTCCAATCGTAATCAATTAGTTCCGTTTGTGTATTTTCCCAAGTTATTTGGACTGGTGGAGTTTTTGAAAAAAATCTGATCATATAACGTGCAAATATTTCCAGTACACAAATGGTGTTCTACCAACACAAGAAAGTTAACGACAACATTAAGTTACGAAAAGAATTTTAGCGGAAAAGGAAACACCGTAATGTATTGAAATTTCTCCTATACCTATATGATTTAAATTTGGACATAATGTTTAACAAACTTCGTCATAAAGTTAGTCGTGGTAACGAACAATAAATTATAACATCTCCTTTCCAGAGAAGTTAACATTATGTCGTTGAAAATAGCACAAAGCATAAAAGCGTCGGGACGAATTTCCAGGAGACAGGACAGGAGAGTCAGACAGAAAAAAAGGAACTGTAAATTAAATGGACGAGGACGTTGCGGCCGGTCGATGTCTTTCTCGCATAGGGTTGTTTTATATTTAATACTCGTTTTACATTCGTTTTGTACATCATAAAGTAATGTTTAAATAGAATTTACTTTAAAGCTACGGTACACGGCACGGTACGGTACTCTAAATTCCAGAAATTCATGTAATTTTATTGTGTAAGTATGTTATTGTCTTGAATAGGCAATCTTTTGCAATTATCTTAAGTAATTTATTTCAGAAAAGAAAATAGAAACTGAGTGTGCTTCTTCGTTTATAAAATTACGACAACTTAAAATACTAAGTTATTTATTTAAAACAAAGCTATAATATTAATCGGCTAGTGATGATACATTATGTATTTGGGTAAAAAATTCGTAGTCACATCCCTATTGGCGAAAATAAAAAGAGGATGGAACGATGGTGCGTGATTGCTGATTGCAATATATTATGTACTTACTGCATCAATGCAGTCAGGACGTCGATTTCAATTCGACCGCATCCTGCTTTCTCAAGATTTACTTATTATTGTCGACGAGAGGGGATAATTTGTCAAGCCGCCTCTCCCACTATTGGGTTAACTCGGCAACTTGCAATTTATCGTTTTATTTTTTTTCTTCAACGTCAATTTATGCCTCGGTTGAGAGGGCAATTGCGATTAACAAATATTCAAAATTATAAGTAAGATAGTAAATTTGATGACCTATGTATATGTACTTGAATGCGATCTTAAAAATTTAAAGTCTCATTAACTTTAAAAAGTAGTTTAGGTTTTGTTTAAATAACTTTAAGAAAATAGAATCGATTTCAGTTGTGAAGTATGTTAAAACTCTATGTTAATATTAGATTATGTTTTTTGTTTACAGAGGAAGTCTTAATGGACAAGAAATTATTACTATATTAAAAGTGGAGCAATCATCTTTAAGGACCCTGTGTCGCGCTCCACTACCGCGCTCTCGACTCGACCATGACCCACAATAACATTAAACTCAGTTTTAGGTTATGCTTATCAACTTTAAAATAACGTTCTTTTATTAACATTTACTCAATTTCTGCTATATTTTTTTTAAGTCGTGTATTAATAACGGTATTAGGTGTACAATTAAGTTACCGCCGTTTTTTAACACAAATTAAATATTTATTATAGAAGACTGCTTGCTGAGTGACTTCTAGTGTCAGAGCAAGTTCTTTTTGTGTTTGAGATGAATCTTCCTCCAATAATTCCTCCAATTCTGCATCGTAAATTTTT